>JAENRP010000610.1:0-15328 GCA_024741835.1 Diplocarpon mali | reverse complement strand
TATATAAATCTTATAGCTAAATAAAAGATTAATGCTTAAGCTAAGCATAAGGAGAATATTTTGCAAAAGGAAAGAAACGCTAGCAACATTTATCTCTACTATACCTATTGAGTCTATATACAATCTTTTATTACTAACCTTAATAGAGCGCCTTTTTATTTTAATAAGCAGGCCTTTAAATAAGTAGGGTTTATCAATTATATATATTATATAACTAGTATCACTATACCAATTAGATTCAAAGATCTTATAAAGATCGGCTTTTAAGATATAGGCATCTTTATTATAATTATCGTCTGAATTATTAAAAGTGGATTTAGGTTTAGATAAACTACTATTATTATTAGAGGTATCTACTAAAGTTCTGGCTAAATAGCCTTTTCCTTTGCCTTTGCCTTTCCTTAGTAGTTGCGGCCTTTAGTAAGATAAGGGCAGTTTGCTTCTTAACTTTTGCTTCGATTGCTTATTAATGTTAAAGCTAGCGATTATATTGATCAGTTGCCTTCTAACTTTATAATTAGTAATATTATAAGCACTATTATAGAAGTAGCATCCCTAATAAGCTCAAGGGCTCGTCCCGCGCTCCTTCCTCTTCTTAGGCTTATCGTTGCCTTATAACGCAGTATTTGCCGATTTAAAGCGTCCTTCGAGGTCTTACTTAATAGTTTAAAGGAGGTCGATCTTCTTATAGATCTTAAGGTTAGGTTAGATAAGAAGAGATTGTTTTATAATAGCAAACTTAAGAGGGAGGCTATTAAGTAGGAAACTAAAAAGCTGAGTTTCCTTAAAAGTTATAGCTATCTTAGGATCTATAGCTCTTACTCTCCTTCTCGCTTTATATAGTATAGATTAGGCAAAGTCTATATTTATATCTATATCCTTACTATCTTTATCTTTTCTATATTAAAATAAAGTAATCTACTATAGTAGATACTAAGTATTAAAGGCAATTGTTTA
This sequence comes from Diplocarpon mali, assembly GCA_024741835.1. Classification (NCBI taxonomy): domain Eukaryota; kingdom Fungi; phylum Ascomycota; class Leotiomycetes; order Helotiales; family Drepanopezizaceae; genus Diplocarpon; species Diplocarpon mali. Next base: position 14,371 of record JAENRP010000610.1, on the reverse strand, counting down.
AGAGTAATTTACCTTTAAAGTATCCTATCTTATCTTTATATTATTATAAATTTAAATAAAATCTCGATCTTTATCGCTTAAACCTCTATTAATCTTAAGCTTACATTTAGCTAAGGCTAGCTTATACTCCTTCTCCTTTTCTATATTTAAAATCTACCTTTAGGATTCTCAGTTATTATCTACTAAAGCTCTTAAGTTAAGCTTATTTAATATATTTAATAAATCCTTAGCAGTTATATTAGCTATTAAAGTGGAAGTAGACGAATTAGTAGAGGAAGTATAAGGGGCTATTCTCGCATATTTAATAAGTATCTTTTAAATCGCTATTTCAATACCTTTACTCTTAAAGTAAAGCTTTAAATCGTCGAACTATTATTGCCAGTTCTTTCAAAAGAGTTAGAGGTCTCTAGGTCTAGTATTTCAATCGGAATTAAAAGCCATTGCCATTTCGAATCGAATTGCATTAAAATCAAATAAATTAAATAGTTAAAAGCACTCCTCCTATCGAAAGGTTAAAATAATTAAATAGCAGGTATTATAAAAGTATTAAATAAGAAGGAAGTCCTTTTATTAAAAAGGGTTTTTAGGCTATAACATAGGGAATTATACCTCTTATAAAATATAGTAAAGCAAGGAATCATACCTCTTACAGTACTAAAGGGTTATAGAGCAAGGAATCATACCTCTTATAATATAGGTTAGCTAAATAGGGAATTATACCTTCAATTCGCCGATTGCTCGCCTCTTACTATAAGTCTTATTCAACTTCCTACTAATAGTTGCAGCGCAAGTGCTTTCTAAAGGAAGTTAATAATCTATTATCGGTCTATCTAAGGCTTATAACCTATTAAGCTTAAGTGAGTCGGCGCAGTAGGTAAAAGAGGCTTCTAAAGGTCGATAGTCGATATATTAATAAGAGTTAAGGAAGGAAGGTTACCCCTTTCTTCCCTATAGCTATATACGTATTAATATCCTACTGACTAAGCAATAGGGTCATATGATAATACATCAGAGTAATAGCTGTATCACCCATCTTAACACATTTGCCGATTTAGAGCGTCCTTTAAGGTCTTACTTAATAGTTTAAAGGAGGTCGATCTTCTTATAGATCTTAAGGTTAGGTTAGATAAGAAGAGATTATTTCGCAATAGCAAACTTAAGAGGAAGGCTATTAAGTAGGAAATTAAAAAGCTAAGTTTCCTTAAAAGTTATAGCTATCTTAGGATCTGCGGCTCTTACTCTCCTCTTCACTTTATATAGTATAAATTATATAGAGTCTATATTTATATCTATATCCTTGCTATCTTTATCTTTTTTATATTATAGCTGCCTTTAGGAGAGTAAGGGAGCTTAGCTTTAAGGAGCATAGGAAGCGGTAGTAAAGTTGAGTTGCTATGCCTTAAAGGGTATGCGTTATATTTAAAAGAAAAGATAAAGAAGGAAAGCTATATATAAGGAAAAGGAGATAGGTGTTTATATAAGAGGGGAGCGTCTATGCGTTTAGCTATATAACCCCTGAAACTATACCGCCTAACTAGTAGAAAGCAAGCATATATAAATACTATTTATAATATTACCCCCCCCTTTTAAAGAACTGCGTCCTTGCAATTGCGTCTATTGCTATATTATTAGTAAGATCTAAGTAGTCTTCTTAGCTATTATTATACGCTTAAAGCTACCGCAGGAGGTTCTTTAGCAGGCCGTTAGCCTAAGGGTACTATAGGTGAAAATGCTATATTATATAAAGGGCTATTATCGCATTCGAATATAAGTACTATTAAAGATCTTTATTATCTCCTTTCTACTTTATCTAATATTAAAGCTAGCAAGAGCGTATTTAAGAGCCTATTATATCGACGACCTTGTACTTATCTTCTTTAAGGAGCATACGAATTAGGGCCAAGGGCTTTGCTACTTGCCTTAAGAAAGGGTTCGAAATGTATTTACGTAAGGAGTAGGAGTAGAAGATAGGGTAAATTGCTATATCCTTAAAGAGGTCGATCTTCTAACTCTTACCGATCTTAGCTAATACCCTCTTTAGGCTATACTACCTATCTAAGAGCTTGCAAGTAGGCTGGTCTATCTTCTAATTATATATATCAATTAGAACGTTATTACCTATATCTTAGTTAATAGGCCTCTTCTAGCGGTTCGCTTAGGCCTTTATTTGAGCTTACTAGGCCTTTATTAACGATTAGGCATATGCGATAGCCTTCCTATTCCTAATAGCGACTTATAAGGCTCGCTCGCAGTTCAAGCGCTTTATAGCAGTTTATAGAGGTTTTAAGTTAGTAGTATCTTAAGAGGAATAAGGCTTATACCTATTTAAAACCTGGAAAGGGGAGATCTAGCCTAGCGACTTATATAGGAGCGTAAGCTGCGCGATATTTATAAGTAGGAGGAGGCTTCTTTAATTATCTTAGTAAAATGAATAAAACGGCTATAGATATTACTTAATATATTAGTTTATTATTTCTATTTGGCCATTTATATTTAGGTTATATATAGTAGTCAGTTTTACCTTTATACTATATATATAGCAGAACTCTTGCTAAAACGTTAATATAAATTAAAGGCCTTAGTTAGAGAGAATGGAATTAGGTATATCGAAATATCGGATCTAGTAAACTAAGAATAGCTTAGCTAGGCCTTAAGCATTAATATCCTTATTATAGGGCAACGATATAGCCTTCTTTAATAACTAGTTTATAATAACTAGCGCGTAGTTATAGCCCTCCTTATCTAATGGCAGTTTAGTAAAATTAATTATCAAGTGCTAAAAGGGGCGCTTAGGAGTAGGAAAGGGGTTTAAGAGGCCAGGGGTCTTATCCTTATAGGCCTTTATTTGAGTATAGCAGCAGTTTTAGATATATATTGCTATATCGGCACCTAGGCCTTTTTAATAGTACTTCCTTCCTATTAGGAGCTTAGTCTTACTAGTACTAGTATAAGCGACGTATAGCTAATTGTATATATATTGAATTAAGGCTATTTGGAGCTTAGGAGGTTCCTTAGGCATTATAAGCCTTCCTTAAAAGAATAGCTTGCCCTTGCTAAGCTTATAGTCCAGGCTATAGTTTTGCGCTTCCTTGCGGAGCTCCTTAAGCTTAAGAGCCTCCTTATTAGCTCAAAGGACTTAGTCGATAGCATAATACCTTAAGATATTGTATACTACTACTAAGGTAAGATCGGCCGGCTTGCCCTCTTTAATTTAAAAGGCTCTTTCCTTTGCTATAGCTTCGATCGAGGCAAGCTAAAGGTCCGCTTAGACTTTTAAGGAAAGCTTATTGCTAAGGAGTATCTATTAATAATACAGAGCCCTCTTCTTAGCCTCTAAAGGCATAAGATCTTAATTGCAATAGGAAAGGGTATTTGCAAAGGTATTTATTACTTTAGTGCAGTATATGATTTTAAAGTTGAAACTTGCGAAGAACTCTGCTTAGTAGGCCTAGCGGGCCGTTAGCTCTTTAGTACTTATAAAGTACTTTAATATACAGTAATTAGTATAAACTAGTACCTCTTCTTATACTTTAAGCAGCTTAGAATAGAAGTGCTTAAAGGAGCGGTAGATCGCTAGCAGCTCCTTATTATAAATAGGATAATTAAGCTTTATATTAGCTATTATTTTAAAAAAGAACCTAATAGGGTAGAAGAGATCGTTATCCTAAAGCTAAGAAAGCACTCTTGCGACGATTCTGTCGGAGGCGTCGGTTTCCAGCCTAGTCTAGCAGTAGGGCGCATAGTGCTAGAGTATAGGAGCTCTTTAGAGCTCCTTTTAAAGAGTCTCCTAGGTCTGCTTATAAGCTTTATCAAATATAAAAGGAACGTTTTCTATAAGGGCTATAAGGGGTTTACAAATCCTACTATAGTCTTTAATAAAATGCTAATAGAAATTATAAAAACTTAAAAAGCTTTATACGCCTTATATATTTATAGCGTACGCCTATTCTTTAATAACCTCGATTTTACTTAAGTTGACTTTAATATCCTTTATACTAATGATAAAGCTAAGGAATTTAGTTTTAGTAACTTTAAACTCGCTTTTCTTAATATCTACTTAAAGGCTATATACTTAAAGGATCTTTATAACCTTTTTAATATACGCCTTATACTTTGCGAAGGTCTTTAAGTAAATTAAGATATTATTAAAGTATATAAAATAGAAGTTATCTAAGTGCAAGAGTAGGATATTATTAATAAACCTTTAAAAGGTAGCAGGTCTATTAGTTAGGCCGAAGGGAAGCACTTTATACTTATATATACTATACTATATATAAAAGGTAGTAAGGTCTTCTAAATTAATAGATATCTTAATATAATAAAAAGCCTATTGGATATTAATTTTAATAAAGATCCTAGCCTTAGAGATATATGCTATTATCTTATTAATTAAGGGAATCGGGTATAGGTCCTTCTTTATTAAGTAATTAAGCTTATAGTAGTTAACGCAGAGGTATAGAGAGCCATTAGCCTTCTTTATAAATAAGATCAGTGCCGCTTAAGGAGAGCTTAAAGCCTTAATAAAGCCCTTATAAAGGTTTTCTAAAATGTAACTCTTTACCTTAAAGAGCTATTCATTAGTAAGGCGGTATAAAGGCTCGATTATTAAGTTATACTCTACTATTATAAGCTTAATGCGGTAGTCTATACTTATATAATACTCTAGGAGCTGATCAAAGGCCTTACAGGAGAATAACTCTTTGAACTTAGTATATTATAAAGGGAGCTTCTGATTAATTAAATTGTTATTAGCCTTATATTTAGCCTATTAAGTAACCTCCTGCTTTAAAGCGTATACTAAGCTAATAAAGGTAAACTCATTAGGCAGCGGCTTATTAATGCGCTTAGCCTAGCGTATAGCCTTAATCGATCAAGTATATAAGGTATTAATAGTATAAGTAGAAATTAACCTAATATCGGTTTTTTAAAAGGAAGGAGGGGAGCTCCGATTGGTAAGCGCCTTAAAAAGGGAATAGGAAAAGGGTGCCTCGCTTAGCAAGGCTTGCTTTATTATCTTTAGGTCTTTTTAAAGGTTTTTAAAGAAGCTGCTAGCTTGCCTAGCTTTCGCAGAAGGCCTTTAGAGAATCTCCTTAAGTTGCGAAAGGGGCTAAGAGCTTAAAGGGGTATTAGCGCGTATGCTAGTAAGCTAGAGGTCCCGATCTTTAGCTTCTATTAATGCCATATATCGCTTGATATCCTTTTAAGCCGTTAAGGAGGCTTTTAGAATAGCTAGGTTAATAGGCATACGCTTATTGAAGTAAGGGATAATAGGCATATCTTAGGGCTAATAGAGCCTATTATTCCCTTTACTATATAATTAGCTAAGATTGTAATACTCTAGGAACTTGCGGTTAAGAAGAATATTATTAGAGCTTAATAAAGTGATTAAAAAGGGGAAGTTAATATAATACTTATCAATTATTAAGGTAAGTAAGAGAGCGTAAGAAATGACCTCGCCTATAAGGCTATTATAGCTAAAAGGGGTAATTGGCTAGGGTAGCTTAATGAATTTAACACTTAATCGTTTAGAAAGCTAATATATAAAAGAGGTTTAAATAATTTTAAAAACGTTTGCTTTACTATTAATATAAGTAGTAGTTTTAATAAATGATCTATTATATGCTAATTCTATAGGAATTAAGAACTAGCGCCCTTTTATAAGAAGGCGGGAATCAAACCCTAAATCTCTTTATAAATCGTAGCCTATACTATAAAAGGAGTCTTTTCTATAGCTTAATAGTTTCCTAAAAGTGGGTTACTATTAAGGTCGATCTTTAAGACGGCCGCCTTAAGCGGCTAGGTATAGTCTTTAAAGAAGTGTCTAACCTTCCTATAGTTATAGTAAGCTTTGCTAAAAGAGGCTGGAGATGCTAGTAGTACTAGGAAGGGGGAGCAAGGCGCAGGAGCTAGTAAAGTAGGCCTTTAGGTCTCCTTTTTCAGGATTCTTAAAGCTTTGCTTATAAAAGGCGAAAAGGCAACTGCTAAAGCGCTTTTGCAAGCTATAGAGGCTTCTTCTATTTGGATATTATAAGCCTTCTAATCTATAACTATTAAGAACTCGTTTAAGGTAGAATAGTTAGAGTTTATCCTATACTTCTTTATCTTTACCTTATTTTTTAAAGAGGGGGAGATCTTCTTAAGTATATTATTAAATTAATAAGAGGCGTTAATCTTCTTTATAATAGCTAAGGAAGTGAACTTTAATTTAAATTTATTATATAATATTAAAGTAGTTATAATCAAACGGTTATACTTAGCCTTAGCTATTTATATATAATTATAGTTAAAGAAGCGCTAATCTAGCACTTAAAGGACGTTAGCTATACCTTTAAAGGTAGAGGTAAAAGCAAGGTTTATATATTATAAGATAAGGGTTTAAGCCTCTCCTTTTAAGCACTTAAAGTAGGCTTTAATTTATACCTTATTATTTAAGAAGTTGCTAAAGTACTCTTTAATAAATAGCTTTATCTTTATCTTTTAAGTATTATATAAGATCTTGCCCTAATAGTTAAAGAAGTAAACGCAAGGGTACTTAATGCGCTCTATAGCTTTGATAAAAGGGTTAAGGATAAGAAGGTAGTAATTAGGCGGTAGAAGGAGATCTATAGTAAGGGCTTATTAAACTCGGCCGGCTTTAGCCTCTTTAATAGAAAAGCGAGTAAGGGTTAAGAAGGTAAAAGGAGTAGCAGAAGGAATAAGAGCAGAGGTAGAGGCTTCTAAAGCTTGCTCTTAAAGAGCGGTTGCTATAGCGCTAGCTATTATAAAGGCTAATGCTACTTCTTAGGCAGGTATAAAGAGGGGTTGTTCTACTATAATAGGAGAGGGTGCTAGTACTAAGGAGCCTTTGGTTTTTAGCTTTAAGGAAGGCAGAGGTATATCTGCCTTATTTAAAAGAAAGAGGGCAATGCTACTAGGCGCGTTAAAGGAAGAAGAAGAAGGCAAAGGAGAGGAAGCGGGTTTAAAGTTGAAACTAAGCTTTTAAAGAGGTATTAATAAGCGTATACTTTACTTAAGTTATATTAAAAGGGAATAGTATCTTTTAAAAGATATGCCTAATGTATTTTAAAAGGATTTAAAGCTAAATAGTAACCTATTTAAAAGGGGGAAGATTAGTATAGGTAGAGCGTATATATTCTTAAAGCCTTTTAATAGAGTATATAAGGAGGTTTCTTAATTATAGGTAGAAGTAGAGCAAACCGCTCCTCTTATAATACTTCCTAAGGGGAAATACGCGTTGCTAAGGTACTAAGAAGGGAAGGTGAAGTATAATTGCAGTATATCCTAGGGTAGGTCTAAGTTCCTTTAATAGTGATTATAATCTTAATATGCTTTAGTCCTCCTTTCCTTATAGTATAGCCTCTTTCGCTTTAACCTATTATTAATTTGTATATTTATAAAAAGTTCGAAGGAGGTTTAAGGAAGTATTAAGAGGAGCTTTGAGGTTTGCCTTAAGGTTATAGAGAAAGGGGCGTATTAAATTGCACTAAAAAGAAGAAGGTAAGAAGGAGGGAAGAAGAAGGGGTATAGAGGTAGAATATATAGTAAGAGGTAGTAGCGCTAAATATCCTAAGGGCAGTGCTAACTTTAGGCAATAGCGTAGAGCGCAGGGGTAAGGGCGAAAAAGGTAAATTTAAATGCGATTTAAGTGCGATTTAATAGGTTTTTTAATAGGGATTCTAGTAATAATATCGAGTTATATAAGGCAGTTTAAGGCTAAGGTGAATTTGACTTATTTAAGGGTGTTTTCCAGCTTTTCCTAAGGTAAGAATTATAAAAAAACGATCTAAGCATCTAATTAGCTTACGTAAGGTAGGTTAATAAGGCTAAATGGTAATAAAACGCGTAAACCTTACTTACTTAAGGCAAGTAAGGTAGTAGCGTAAAATTGAAGTAAATACTAAGCTTCTTAGTAGAAGGAGGTATTTTAAGATCTTTTCTTATATTATAGCTGCCTTTAGGAGAGCAAGGGAGCTTAGCTTTAAAGAGTATAAGAAGCGGTAGCAGAGTTGAGTTGCTATACTTTAAAGGATATGTATTGTATTTAAAAGAAAAGATAAAGAAGGAAAGCTATATATAAGGAAAAGGAGATAGGTGTTTATATAAGAGGAGAGCGTCTATGCGTTTAGCTATATGACCCTTGAAACCACACCGCCTAACTGGCAGAAAGCAAGCATGTGCAGGTACTATTTGTAACATTTTATACTAAAATGAAGTGATCTATTATAGTAGATACTAAGTATTAAAGGCAGTTATCTAAGAGTATTTTACCTTTAAAGTATCCTATTTTATCTTTGCATTATTATAAACTCGAATAAAATCTTAGTCTTTATTACTTAAACCTCTATTAATCTTAAGCTTGCATTTGGCTAAGGCCAGCTTATACTCCTTCTCCTTTTTTATATTTAAAATCTGCCTTTAGGATTCTCGGTTATTATCTATTAAAGCTCTTAGGCTAAGCTTATTTAATATATTTAGCAAATCCTTAGCAGTTATATTAGCTATTGAAGTAGAAGTAGACGAATCGGTAGAGGGAGTATAAGGGGCTATTCTTGCGTATTTAATAAGTGTCTTTTAAATTGCTATTTTAATACCTTTGCTCTTTGTTACAGTTGTGTTAAGGAACTATTAAAGCACCTATGACTAATATAGTAGATATAATATCTTATAGTCATACCTTTCCTTTAGTAGGCAGAATATAAGTAGTTGGTAGAAATCGACCTTTCTAGGTCATAGGCTAAGGAGGTATATTAAGGGAGAGGTTTCCTACTTTGTATATACTCTTTAGCTTTGAATTTTATACGATTTGGCAGCCTTGATCTTAGTGACTTTATCGACTTATGCCTTACTTCTACTATTATATAATTTAAAGCTTATACCCCTTCTAGCCTTATAAGGCGATATAATATACTTAGTAAAGGATTAGTACCCTTTTAAAGACCCTTTTTCCAACCGACTCCTATAATATATAGAAATAACCTAAAGAACGGCCTTGACGTTTAATCCCTTTCTGAACTTAAGAATTGAAAGAAGAGCTAGTGGACTTAGCTAGAATAACTATCGATAGTTAGTAGCTCTCGGCTGACTTTAAAAGAAATTGTAAAATCTATAAGTTAAGGCATTTCCTAACTATAGCCTTTAATAGGACGAAAATGTTATATAAGGACCTCTTATTCTAAGAGAATCAACTTTAAGATAATAATGCTAGTACCTCTTGAGTCGAGCAACCTCTTAATTAAAGAGGATACCCTTTAAAACCCTGCAAACAACGAATCTCCTATACTAGCCGATTCTACTAGCAAGCCTTAATTAGCACCCTCTTTAAAATGAACCTTATATAATATAAAAGATATATCAACCTCCTTTAAATAAGAAGCCTTAATCTAACCTATCTTTTATACTAATATAAAGGCTAAGAGAGACGACTTCTTTATATTACTAGGGTTCCGAACTAAGGTAAGTAAGAGATCTACTATATATAAGGATCGATTAGTAGTAGAGGAACGCTTAATGAAATACTACTATTAATATATTAAATAATAAGATTCGGTAGTTTAGAGTTTTTATAATTATATTTAAAGAATAGAGGAAGCGATCGTACCTATAATTGCATAATTATAAGAAGAGCTTAGAATAACCTAAGAGACTAGCGCATATTAGAAGAACTTAGTAAAGGAATAATAATATATAAACTTAGCTAGCTAGCCGGCTACCCTTACTTTATAAAGCCGACCTCTCTTTGAAAATCCTTATAAAGATCCTCTTATTGCTTAGCTTAGATAGCCTATTAAATAAGAGCCTTACTCTAATACCTTTGACTTTAGAGGATAGAGTCGAACCTTTAAACCTAATCGCTAGGTCCGCTTAATAAAGATTAAAGATCCGAACTCCTTCTTAAGTAAAGGAGATATTAAAGTTAAGGATTAGATCTTTGATATATAATAGAAGATAAAAGTTAATTATATAAAATTCCTTAATAAATCGGTCGCCTTAATATATACTACTAGTTTAATAATAGGAGATATCTAAAGCTTAATCTGAGATCGGCTTATAAAAGGATCTATTAGATAAATCGAAACGGCTATATAGCTATTCTAAATCTTATAAAGGGCTTATAGAGTTAGTAAAGAAATAAAGCGATAGACTGCTAAAGATAATTAGATAAAGCTTAAATAGGGAAATACCCCTTTTATAGCCTTTTAAGCCGATTTCTATAGACTAGCTTTTAAATTAGGAAAGTCGACGAACGACTAATATAAGGCGCTCTATTGAGCTTAAGTGAGTCGGCGCAGTAGGTAAAGGAGGCTTCTAAAGGTCGATGGTCGATATATTAGTAAGAGTTAAGGAAGGAAGGTTACCCCTTTCTTCCCTATAGCTATATATATATTAATATCCTACTGACTAAGTAATAGGGTCATATGATAATATATTAGAGTAATAGCTATATTACCTATCTTAATACCCTTACTTAGACCTTACTCCGATTGACCTATAGTTAGGAAAATAATAACTATCCTTTTGCGCTAATCTAACTCTTAGGTATCTCTTTAAATTAAAAATAATTAATTAATAGCAACTTCTATTAAAATTATTAAACTCTAATTATAAGGTAAGACTAGGAGTCAATTTTCCTAAAAGCATTCCTTTATAAGACTATATAACTTGACTCGCGGTCTAGGCCTAAGAGTCGATTTAAAAACTTTCCTTTATAAGACTATATAACTTAACTTGTAAGGCAGGCCTAGGAGTCGTCCTTAAGCCTATTAAGCCCTTACTATCTTCTATAACCTTAGTATATCTTTAAATGCTTTAAACTTTGCAACTATCTTTAATAGTTTTATAAATCTATTTGCTACTATTCGATCGGTTGGGATATAGGTGATTAATAACTTATTCTTTATAATAAGGTTGCAGATAAAGTAGTAGGTAATATTAATATATTTCGATTGCTTATATAAGTATGGATTCTTTATAAGTGCAATCGCCTTTATATTATCTACTTAAAGATTAATATAGTTCCTATCTTATCTAATATACTTAGTAAAACCTATATCTTTTAAAACTTAGGCAATTTATAATCCTTATTTGCAATTTGATAATATTAATATATATTCGGCCTTAATGCTTATAATAGCTATTGATTTCTACTTCCTACTTCCTTATAATATAGGTCTGCTATATTATACTACTACGCTTTTAGATATACTTTTTTAACCTTTCATATTTGCCTAGTCGGAATTAGTATATACCTTAAGCTTTACGCTTATATATTTTATTAGTTTATATCTTACCTTTTATATAATTATCAATTGAAGGTACTTTTTAAATCGCTTAACTGCATTCTTATATCAAATCGTTAGATCCTTTAAGTTCTGACTAAGTTACTTAATAATAAAGGCGATATCTAGTCTTATATATACTATAGTATATATAATTGCTTTAATATCCTATTAGTACTTCTTTAAATCTCCTTTCTACTTATTTTCATTAGTAGGCTCTAACTTATTATACTTTCCTTCAATTAGAGTACGCTTTAGCTTAAAGTTAAGAGCATAAGTAGAAAGTCCTATTCAATCTAAGATCTTCTTAATATACTACTCTTAGTCTAACTAGAGTTCTTAAGTGGAATAGTTCCTTATAATATAGATACTAAGGATCTTATAAATTCCCTTTAGATCCTTAGTATTAAAACGTTTCCGAATTATTATAAAGAACTAATCTAATTAAGTAGTTATTTTCGCAGCTATAGCAATGTTATTAATATATAATAACAACTTGATTTTATACTTAATATAAGTAAATAGATAAGGGTTAGCTAAGCTTTAAACGAATCCTATTTCTATTAAAGTAGAGCTATATAAGAGGTTCTAATTATAGGCTGATTATTTAAGCCTATAGATACTGCGAAGTATATAAAGAGAGTGGCTAGTGTATATAAGAATACTATTAGGTTAGGAGAGAAAAATCCGTTCCTTTATAGTCACTTTAGTAAATGTATTCTTAATATTATACTATTTGTATTTAAGGTTCTTAGCAGCTACTATTGCTATAAATATACAAAGGGTATTTATGCGAACTATTAGCGCGAATATATCGAAATAGTCTTCTTTATACTATTAGGAAAAGCCCTTAGCTATAAGCCTTGCCTTATAATATTCTAAGGTCCTATCTATATATATCTTAATTATAAAGACCCACTTTATTAAAACTAGGTTCATATCTTTTAGTATTAGTTCTTCTATCTATATGCTTTTTGTAATAAGAGAGCTTATCTCCTTTTAAATTGCCTTATTCTATACTACTCTATTCTTTAAATTATTAATAGCTTTATTATACGTCTTTAGAAGAGAGATTTTCATTATCCTTTTAGCGGCTATGAACGCATTATCTTTATTAAAGCTTTATTAAAGTTTAAGCTTATAGATCTTATGCGCTATTATAGCTTAGATATACTTAGACTTACGTTTATTTAAAGTATCTTTCAATTCTAGGTCTCTATTCCTCTTTAAAGATATAGGTTCAGCTATAGGTTCTATAGGCTTATTATCTAAGGAACCGCTTTCTAATAGTAGAGGCTTATTATTACTTATACCTATTTTAAGAATATCCTTTACTATAGGTACTTTAATTAAAGGGATAATAATATTAAAGTTATTTTATACTTTAGGTAGTTTATAGATAATAGGAATGGTTTATTTGGCCTTTAGGCGATTAATAGGTTATTAATTAGCAAATGCACTTGATATACTTAAGCTAAGAGAAAGGGGTTATTAGTTTAGCTTAATAGTATTACCGTTGAGTAGTATACCTTACGAATCTTTAAGTATATAAAGCTTTAAGAATAGCTCCTTCCTATTTCGAGATTTGTTAAACTCAACTATTAAAGATATAATTACTTGCCTTAAATCTAGCGCATATACTATCTATTGCTTTATTATCTATTTAATATACTTAATAAATATATACTCTTTACTTTAGTCTATTAGCTTCTTACTTTTTATACTTATAGGCTAGGACTTCGGGCTAATATAAGAGTAGCAGACGCTTCTAAAGACGCAAATATAGTCTAGGCTTAGTTTTTATTTAAAATATGCCTTATATAGTAATATTCAAGTGCTATTGACTATTAATCTACTACCTATTTTATTTTATAAGTATGCATTTGCCTTAACCGCAAGGTCCTAGAATTCTAATAGTAGGTTAGCATTTTATAATAGAGCGTAATAGTTAGTCTTTGCTTATTAAATGCTTCGCTTAGCAATGCTATTTTAATAAGAACCTTTATATATTATAATTAATTTATAGCAAACTCCTTATTTTACCTATTTATTAAGCTTTACCTTAATCTTTAATATATTATCAGACCTAATAGCTATTAGCTTTAACTAGGTCTAGCGTTCCTTTATTACTTTTTAAATTTTTAGCTTTTCTATAAGCTTAGATTTAGTTTTAGCGCAAATAGTCCATATTTATTAAGTGGAATTATCTACTATTTAAGAAAACCAATTATTTCCTTTAATTAAAGTTATAAATAGTCTAATAGTATTAATAGATATTAGCGCTAGTATTAAATCTTTTTATAAATTAAGCTTAGTTTACATCTGATTTTAAAGTTTTATTAGCTTATAAATTTAATATACTAGGCGATCCTTTAGTACTTAGATCTTCTGTTTTAAGATTAAGACCTTATATAAGCCCTTTAATTTCTCTAGCCTTAAATGCGCGAATCTTCTATATATTAGCTAATACCTTAATAGGCTTTCGGCCTTTAATAATTTTAATAGCCTATTATTAGTCGATACTTTATTATTAGCAGTTAAAAAGGATTAGTAATAGTAGTTTGAGGTTTTGCCATTTTCTAATTATAAGCCTAGCTTAAGAGTCGTTTTTAATAAAACCGCAAGATCTACTTATAGTCCTAGCTTAAGAGTTGATTTCTTAAAAATAGCAAGATCTACTTGCAATCCTAGCTTAAGAGTTATTTCTAATAAATTCGCAAATTTTACTCGCAGTCCTAGCTTAAGAGTTATTTCTATAAATTTCACTTGCGATCTTAGCCTAAGAGTCGTTATTAGCAAATCTGCAGAATCTATTTATAGTCCTAGCCTAAGAGTCATTTCTATTAAATTCACTTATAATCCTAGCTTAGAAGTCATCTTTAAAGATACCTTACAATCTACTTATAATCTTAGCTTAAGAGTTATTTTTATAAATTTCACTTATAATCCTAGCTTAAGAGTCTATCTATTCTCCTTATCCTTACTTAATTATATTAGGGTAGAAAGTGCACTTTCTTTAAAGGAATCTACTTATAGGTCTGGCTTAAGAGTTAATTTCTATAATATCACTTTTAAAATAATATAAAGTCTATCTT
>JAENRP010000609.1:4278-15357 GCA_024741835.1 Diplocarpon mali | reverse complement strand
TTATAAAATAATCTTTAAAGTTAAAATTAAAGATAGACTTTATATTATCTTAGAGGTAATATTATAAAAATTGACTCCTAGACTAGACCTATAAGTGGATTCCTTTAAGGAAAGTGCACTCTCTACTTTAATACAATTAAATAAAGATAAAGAGAATAGATAGACTCTTAAGCTAAGATTGCAAGTAAAATTCGCAAAAATAACTTTTAAACTAAGACTATAAGTAGATTGTAAAGTATCTTTAAAGATAACTCTTAAGCTAAGATTATAAGTGAATTTGGTAGAAATAACTCTTAGGCTAAGACTATAAGTAGATTTTGCAGATTTGCTAATAATAACTCTTAGGCTAGGATCGCAAGTGAAATTCGTAGAAATGACTCTTAAGCTAAGACTGCAAGTGAAATTCGCAAATTCGTTAGAAACGACTCTTAAGCCAGGACCGCAAGTAGATCTTACAGTTTTATTAAAAACGACTCCTAAGCTAGGCTTATAATTAGAAAACGGCAAAACCTTAAACTGCTATTATTAATCCTTTTTAACTGCTAATAATAAAGTATTAATTAATAATAGGCTACTAAAGCTATTAAAAGCCAAAAGCCTATTAAGGTATTAGCTAATATATAAAAGATTCGCGCATTTAAGGCTAGAAAAATTAAAGGACTTATATAAGGTCTTAATCCTAAAACAGAAGATTTAAATATTAAAGGATTGCTTAATATATTAAATTTGCAAGCTAATAAAACTTTAAAATTAAACGCAAACTAAGCTTAATCTATAGAAAGATTTAATATTAGCGCTAATATCTATTAATACTACTAAACTATTTATAACCTTAATTAAAGGAAATAATTAGTTTTCTTAAATAGTAGATAACTCTACTTAATAAATATAGACCATTTGCATTAAAACTAAATCTAAGCTTATAGAAAAGCTAAAAGCTTAAAAAGTGATAAAGGAATACTAGACCTAGTTAAAGCTAATAGCTATTAGGTCTAATAAAGCATTAGAGATTAAGGTAAAGCTTAATAAATAAGTAAAATAAGGAGTTTATTACAAACCAATTATAATATATAAAGGTTCTTATTAAAATAGCATTACTAAGCGAAGCATCTAGTAAGTAAAGACTAACTATTGCGCTCTATTATAAGATGCTAACCTACTATTAGACTTTTAGGACCTTATAATTAAGGCAAATATATACTTATAAAATAGAATAGGTAATAGACTAATAGTTAATAGCACTTAAATATTACTATATAAGGCATATTTTAAATAGATACTAAGCTTAGACTATATTTATATCTTTAAAAGCGTCTACTACTCTTATATTAGCCTAAAGTCTTAACCCGCGGGTACAAAGAGCAAGAAGCTAATAGACTAAAGTAGGGAATATATATTTATTAAATATATTAAATAGATAATAAAGCAATAGATAGTATATACATTAGATTTAAAGCAAGTAATCATATCTTTAATAGTTAAATTTAATAAATCTTAAAATAAGAGGAAGCTATCCTTAAAGCTCTATATACCTAAAGATTCGCAAGGTATACTACTCGATAGTAATACTATTAAGCCGAACTAATAATCCCTTTCTCTTAACTTAAGCATATTAAGCGCACCCGCTAATTAACGACCTACTAATTGCCTAAAGGCCAAATAGACTATTCCTATCGTCTGCGAATTACTTAAAGTATAGAATAACTTTGATATTATTATCCCTTTAATTAAAGCACTTATAGTAAAGGATATTCCTAAAATAGGTATAAGTAATAATAAGCCTCTACTATTAGAAAGCGGTTCCTTAGATAATAAGCCTATAGAACCTATAGCCGAACCTACGTCTTTAAAGAGGAATAGAGACCTAGAACCGGAAGATACCTTAGATAAACGCAAGTCTAAGTGTATCTAGGCTATAATAGCATATAAGATCTATAAGCTCAAACTTTAATAGAGCTTCGACGAAGATAATGCGTTCCTAGCCGCTAAGAAGATAATGAAAATCTCTCTTTTAAAGACGTATAATAAAGCTATTAACAATCTAAAGAATAGAGTAATATAAAATAAGGCAATCTAAAAAGAGATAAGTTCTCTTACTATAAATAGCATATAGATAGAGGAACTAATACCAAAGGATATAAACCTAATATTAATAAAGTAGGTCTTAATAATTAAGATATATGCAAATAGGACCTTAGAACGTTATAAAGCAAGGCTTATAGCTAAGGGCTTCTCCTAATAATATAAAGAAGACTACTTTAATACATTTGCGCTAATAGTTCGCATAGATACCCTTTGTATATTTATAATAATAGTAGCCGCTAAGGACCTTAAATACAAATAGTATAATATTAAAAATGCATTTACTAAAGCAATTATAAAGGAACGGATTTTTCTCTCCTAACCTAATAATATTCCTATATACGCTAGCTACTCTCTTTATATACTTTGCAATATCTATAAGCTTAAATAATCAACTAATAATTAGAACCTCTTATATAGCTTTACTTTAATATAAATAGGATTCGTTTAAAGCCTAGCTAACCCTTATCTATTTACCTATACTAAGCGTAGAATCAAGTTGCTACTATATATTAATAATATTACTATAGCTGTAAAAACAACTACTTAATTAAATTAGTTCTTTATAACAATTCGGAAACGTTTTAATACTAAGGATCTAAAGGGAATTTATAAGATCCTTAGCATCTGCATTATAAGGAACCGTTCTACTTAAGAACTCTAGTTAAACTAAGAGTAGTATATTAAGAAGATCCTAGACCAAATAAGACTCTCCACTTATACTCCTAACTTTAAGCTAAAGTATACTCCAATCAAAGGAAAGTATAATAAGTTAAAGCCTACTAATGAAAATAAGTAAAGAAGAGATTTAAAGAAGTACTAATAGGATATTAGAGCAATTATATATACTATAGTATATATAAGACCAGATATCGCCTTTATTACTAAGTAACTTAATCAAAATCTAAAGGATCTGACGATTTAATATAAGAATGCAATCAAGCGACTTAAAAGGTACCTTCGATTAATAATTATATAAAAGGTAAGATATAAATTAATAAAATATATAAGCGCAAAGCTTAAGATATATACTAATTCTAATTAGGCAAATATAAAAGGTTAGAAAAGTATATTTAAAAGCGTAGTAGTACTATATAGTAGACCTATATTATAAAAAAGTAGGAAGTAGAAATCAGTAGCTATTATAAGCACTAAGGCCGAATATATATTAATATTATCAAATTATAAGTAAGGATTATAAATCGCTTAAGTTTTAAAAGATATAAGTTTCGCTAAGTATATTAGATAAGATAGGAATTATATTAATCTTTAAGTAGATAATATAAGGGCAATTGCACTTATAAAGAATCTATACTTATATAAGCAATTGAAATATATTAATATTACTTACTACTTTATCTGCGACCTTATTATAAAGAATAAGTTATTAATTACCTATATTCCAATCTATTAAATAGTAGCAGATGGATTTATAAAGCTATTAAAGATAGTTGCAAAGTTTAAAGCGTTTAAAGATATGCTAAGGTTATAAAAGATAGTAGGGGCTTAGCAAACTTAAGGACAACTCTTAAGCCTACCTTATAAGTTAGGTCATATAGTCTTATAAAGGAAAGTTTTTAAATCGACTCTTAAGCTTAGACCGCAAGTTAAGTCATATAGTCTTATAAAGGAACGCTTTTAGGAAATTTAACTCCTAGTCCTACCCTATAAGTAAGGTTAGTGATTTTAATAGAGGTTGCTATTAATTAATTGTTTTTAATTTAAAAAGATACTTAAGAGTTGGATTAGTACAAAAGGACAGTTATTATTTTCCTAACTATAGGTCAATTAGAGTAAGGTTTAAGTAAGGGTATTAAGATAGGTAATATAGCTATTACTCTAATATATTATCATATAACCCTACTGCTTAATTAATAGGATATTAATATATATATAGCTATAAAGAAGAAAGGGGTAACCTTCCTTCCCTAACTCTTACTAATATATCGACCATCGACCTTTAGAAGCCTCCTTTACCTACTGCGCCGACTCACTTAAGCTCAATAGGCTTCTTAGTATAAAAAGTTTAGCGAACCTTATAATAGTAATTTCAAATAGCGGTAGTTTCGAGTACTTAAGTAATACTAAGCGCAAACTCTAATTGGAAGTGTATCCTTAGTTTCCTTAGAAATCTGGATTTGATAATTCAGCTGCTTTAGTTTAATAGAATTCTAAAATTTGCCTTAGAATTATCTCCGGAGACCCCTTTATTTTAAGAACTAATAGGAATTGGCTTAGAGGCTAAGAAGACTCTTATATATAAACCTTATTTTAGAAATTGGTCCTTGATTAGGTAAACCTTATTTTGCTACGATTAATTGCAACGCTCTTATTAGCTGTTTAATATTTACTTAGAATCTCTTAGTAAATTTAGATTAAACTTTTAATAGAATCTGGAATTTCACTCTTAGGCCTAGCCTATGAGTAGAAGGATAAAAAGACGTCCTTAAATAACTTAAGACTACTACTTACTTTTTTAATATTAATACTAGAAAATATTAAAAATAATAACAATTTTAAACTTTTTACTAACCCTTTATTTGAATCTTTTCAAACTCGTCTTAATCACTTTAAGATTAACTCGGATTCTAAGTGTTCTTTAAGCCCTTTTGAATTTTAAAGTACTCCTTTTAGCAATTAATCTAATAATATCAAAGCTTCCCCTTTACCCCTTATAGATTCTATTAACTTAGATAGTTAGTATAAAATGATAATAGCTGCATTTAGGGCTATTACTAGTCACTTTCCCCTTTTTAATTCTCTTAGCGCTCCTTACTTTATAGGCGTTAATATTACTAATTTCCTTAAGCAATATAAGGAAACTTATTACGATTTTAGTATTATATAAGAGGATATGATTTCTCGACTTCCTTACTACTATAATTATATAAGCAAAGATATTATTAAATCCTTCCTCAAATGGAGAACTTATAGTTTATAAGAACTCCTTATTAAGGCCTTGAAATCTGAATTCTGCGAATTTAATAAATAATAGATTTGCAATACCCTGGCTTTCTTAAAGGAATTTATTCTAATTACTTATACTCCTAAGGAAATTAAGAACTACTATTAGACTTTTACTTATATATTAAATACCTTGATTAGCTAGAAAGTACTTAGCGAAGTTAAAAGAGGCCGCCTTTTCTTACTTAGATTACCTATTAGCCTTTAAAATAAGATTATTAAGCATTTTAGAATTAATAAGCAAGACCTTATAACCTTTGCCTTATTTAAGGAATTCTCGGCCTTTGCTTTAAAATCAGATCTTAGTAAGAGAACTATTAATGCTATAGAATAGGAAAAAGCCCTTACTCCCTCTTATACTAAAGACCTTAAGAGCCTGGTCTAAGAATATTCAAAGGCTTTAGAAGTTATAAAAGAGGTAAAGAAGAACCTAGTAGTTATACCTTTCACTTATAGTCCTAACTTAAGAGTAAGATCTAACTTTAGAATTAAGGAACTTAAGACTTAATTTATAGAACTCTGAATTTAAAGCTTGGAAACTAAGATTAATAATCTCTTATAGGAAAAATAGCATATTCTCTAGTTTAGTAATAGGTAAAATTCAGCTATTATAAGCCAACCTAGTAGTTCCTATTACCAGACTCCTCCTTCTTATTATTCGGAATAACCAGCTAATATAAGAATGCAATAGTTGATTAAAGAAGGAGAAATTAATCTTAATTAGCACTTTGCTAATATTAATACTATAAGGTATTAAGGAAATAGCAATAGAAGAAGACTAACTTGCAACTTTTGCAATAATAAGGAATCCAATTGCCCTTTATATAAGTATTATAACAAATATCCTCTTTTCTAATGTTTTATTAATATAAGGGTTATATATATTAATAAGTATAGGATGCTTTATATTAAAGATCTTAAGCTAAAAGCTATCTTTATTAAAAAGCACTAGAATCACTTATAGTTATAGACTATTCGAACGATAATATATAATATAAAATAGGATAAGAATTTAGTCAAATGATAGTATATTATAAATATAAACGCTAAAATTCCAACTTATATATATATAAGTCCAATTAGTAATCTACCTAAGGGAGTTCTTAAGGACTTAGCTTTTGATTAAATAGCTATAGAAGTTAGAGGCATCTCTATCTTAGGATAGGTTAATAATAATATTTCAGCTAATATTAATACTACTTCTATATTTAAGAACCCTTGGAATTCTTAGCGTCCTTTTAGATCTTCTACTTTATTAATACTAATAAAACCAGCTAAAGTCTAGAAATTAGCGCGTGCAACTTAGGAATCTTAATATAGAGTCTAAATATTAAAAGATACCTAATAGTCTAAAACTGCAGTAGATAAGGATAAAGCCGATATAGTAGACAAATTGATTAAAGATATAATAGATAAAGATAGCTCTAAGCTTAAAGATTAAGAAGTTGAAGTTATTATATAAACCCTTGACCTTAAGCGAAAGAGACAGATATTAAAATAGGAAAAATTCGTTAATAAATACGCTAGTTCTACTATAATAGAGAAAGCCGTAGAGAATATTATAGCTTAGTAAATAAACCTTACATTTAAAGACTTATTTAAAATAATTAGATAGTTTAATAAAGTGCTAAGAAAGCATATCCTAATTACTTTTAAAGATTTAAATAATAATAAGGAAATGGAAATTATAATATAAAAGAACTTTAAAAAGCACTTAGCTTTAATTAAATATCTTTAAATTATAAAAGATAAAGGAACTTAAAGGTACTATAATATTATAGTAATAGCTTTAATATCTTAAAATATTAATCGAAATTATTTAATAGTAGTAATAAAAAGCCCTATTATTATTTGTTTTATAAAAGAATCAGTTAAAGTAAAGGCTTTAATCAATTATAGTTCAAAAGTTAATATAATAATTAGAAAAGTAGCAGAAATAGCTTAATTGACAATCGTTAGCAATCGACTCCTTATTTATTCGACTATCTTTAGATTAAAATACAATTTTAATAAATAGGTGAAAAACGTAAAGGTTAAAGTTAAAAGGATTATTAATTATACTAACTTTCTAAAAATAAAGAATTCTTTAAATGATATTCTTTTAAGAATGCCTTTTATTTTAAAATCTTAGCTAATATTTAACTATCTTAAAGATAGTCTTATAAAAGCTAGTCTTTAGAATATAGATTAATCTTTAAAAGGATAAATGGTTATTATAGGAAATATAGCCGAATTCTAAAATAAGGTTTTAAGAAACGATTAGCTAGTATAAGGGCTAGGCTTAATGCTAGTAAAGGAGGGCACTTAGCAAGGAGTTATAGCAAAAGGAAGGTGAGTTTACCAATTTTAAATAATAGTAATTTAACCTGCAAGCTTAGCTTAAGAGTCAAATCTGGAATTTTAAAAAATAGTACAATCGGCGTTTTATTAAATTAAAAATTAAGAAAAAAGAAAAATAAAGTAGAGAAGAGAGTTCATTTTGCAAATTTTAATAATCTATTAATTATTTTAAAAAACTTAAAAACCACTTATAGGCCAGACCTATAAGTAAAAAACAATAAAATTAATAATAATATTTCCATTTATACACTTTAAATTAACGACTTAGAAAATCTTTTATTTGTTTTTAAAAAGGAAAATTCGGACCGTTTTATAAGATTTAATAAAAAGGGAAAGAAGTAGAAAAGTATAGTACTAGCTAATATTCGAACTATATATAAAAGTAAGGTAGATAAAGTACAACTAGTGGATTAGGGTATCTCTAATGGCTTAAAGCTTAAAGGATTAGATAATTGGTTTAAATAAGATAAGGAGCTTTAACCTTTAAAGCTAAGTGGCAAATTCGATAAGTTTATTATAAGTAGATTTTCTAATAAACCTATCGGATACTAATTAATAAAAGAGCGTTTTAATATATTAAAAATTGAAGATGATTTAATAAAGTAAGAATGTAAACTACTTTATAAAACCTTGATAAATCGAAAGGACGCCTTAGCTTTTAATTAGACGGAACTTAGCTAGATTTAAAAAGAGGTTACGCCTTATATTAAGATTAAGATAATACCTTATAAAGCCTAGCAAGAGAAAACATTTCGAGTTCCTAAAGCTCTTTAAGAAAAGGTAATCAAAATGCTAAAGGATAAGCTAAAGTAAGGCGTTTTCGAATTCTATAATATATTGAGCTTAAGTGAGTCGGCGCAGTAGGTAAAGGAGGCTTCTAAAGGTCGATAGTCGATATATTAGTAAGAGTTAAGGAAGGAAGGTTACCCCTTTCTTCCCTATAGCTATATACGTATTAATATCCTACTGATTAAGCAATAGGGTCATATGATAATATATTAGAGTGATAGTTATATTACCTATCTTAATACCCTTACTTAGACCTTACTCTAATTGACCTGCAGTTAGGAAAATAACAATTATCCTTTTACGCTAATCTAACTCTTAAGTATCTCTTTAAATTAAAAATAATTAATTAATAATAACCTTTATTAAAATTACTAATTCCATTTGCAAAGCGGGACTAAGAGTCAATTTTCCTAAAAGCGTTCCTTTATAAGATTATATAACTTAACTCGCAGTCTAGGTCTAAGAGTCGATTTAAAAACTTTCCTTTATAAGACTATATAACTTAACTTATAAGGTAGGCCTAAGAGTCGTCCTTAAGCCTACTAAATCCCTACTATCTTTTGCAACCTTATTATATCTTTAAACGCTTTAAACTTTGCAACTATCTTTAATAGCTTTATAAATTTATCTACTATTATTCGATTAATTAAGATATAGGTAATTAATAACTTATTCTTTACAATAAGGTTATAGATAAAGTAATAAGTAATATTAATATATTTCGATCGCTTATATAAGTATAGATTCTTTATAAGTGCAATCGCCTTTATATTATCTACTTAAAGATTAATATAATTCTTATCTTATTTAATATACTTAGCGAAACCTATATCTTTTAGAACTTAGGCAATCTATAATCCTTACTTGCAATTTAATAATATTAATATATATTCGGCCTTAATACTTGCGATAGCTACTGATTTTTACTTCCTACTTTCCTATAATATAGGTCTATTATATAATACTATTATACTTTTAAATATACTTTTCCGACCTTTTATATTTGCTTAATTAGAATTGATATATACCTTAAGCTTTGCGCTTATATATTTTATTAGTCTATATCTTACCTTTTATATAATTATTAATCGAAGGTACCTTTTAAGTCGCTTGACTGCATTCTTATATTAAATCGTTAGATCCTTTAGGTTCTGATTAAGTTACTTAATAATAAAGGCGATATTTGATCTTATATATACTATAGTATATATAATTACTTTAATATCCTATTAGTACTTCTTTAGATCTCCTCTTTACTTATTTTCATTAGTAAGCTTTAACTTATTATACTTTCCTTCGATTGGAGTACGCTTTAGCTTAAAGTTAGGAATATAAGTGGAGAGTCCTATTCGATCTAAGATCTTCTTAATATACTACTCTTAATTTAATTAAAGTTCTTAAGTAGAGCGGTTCCTTATAATATAAATGCTAAGGATCTTATGAATTCCCTTTAAATCCTTAGTATTAAAACGTTTTTAAATTATTATAAAGAACTAATTTAATTAAGTAGTTGTTTTCGCAGCTATAGCAATATCGTTAATATATAATAGTAACTTAATTCTACGCTTAGTATAGGTAAATAGATAAGGGTTAGCTAGGCTTTAAATGAATCCTATTTCTATTAGAGTAGAGCTATATAAGAGGTTCTAATCATAAGCTGATTATTTAAGCCTATAGATATTGCAAAGTATATAGAAAGAGTGGCTAGCACATATAGGAATACTATTAAATTAAAAGAGAAAAATCCGTTCCTTTATAATCGCTTTAGTAAATGCATTCTTAATATTATACTATCTGCATTTAAAGTTCTTAGCGGCTACTATTGCTATAAATATGCGAAGGGTATTTATATGAACTATTAGCGCAAATGTATTAAAGTAGTCTTCTCTATACTATTAGAAGAAGCCTCTAGCTATAAGCCTTACCTTATAATATTCTAAGGTCCTATCTATATATATCTTAATTATAAAGACCCACTTTATTAAAACTAAGTTCACGTCTTTTAGCATCAGTTCTTCTATTTATATACTATTTATAATAAGAGAGCTTATCTCCTTTTAGATTGCCTTATTCTATATTACTCTATTCTCTAAGTTGTTAATAGCTTTATTATACGTCTTTAAAAGAGAGATTTTCATTATCCCTTTAGCGGCTAGGAACGCATTATCTTTATCAAAGCTATATTAAAGTTCGAGCTTATAAATCCTATATACTATTATAGCCTAAATACACTTAGATTCGCATTCGTCTAAGGTGTCTTCTAGTTCTAAGTCTTTATTCCTCTTTAAAGGCATAGGTTCGGCTATAGGTTCTATAGGCTTATTATCTAAGGAACTGCTTCTTAGTAGTAAAGGCTTATTATTACTTATACCTATTTTAAAAACATCCTTTACTATAAGTGCTTTAATTAAAGGGATAATAATATTAAAGTTGTTTTATACTTTAGGCAGTTTGCAAATAATAGGAATAGTCTATTCGGCCTTTAGGCGATTAGTAGTATAAGACAGAGGGGAGACAACACAAGAATAGGCCTAAGGGAAGACCTAAAAACAAGAGGGAGGAAGCACCACAAGCGGGCTCTCCGAAGACGAGAACTAGGATAATTCACTAGTTAGGGGTAGAATAGGTAGTTGGTATTACGCCCTATCTTTAAGTATAACAGTAGTCCTATATATATCCCTTTCTTAGTCCTTATCTGACTATATGACTTATATTACAAGATCCTCCACTTCTAGGTCTCTATATATGCCTTAACCAACTTAAGTAGCGGCCTCCTGCTACTATTAGCGAAGATATAAGGCTCTTGCAAGCTGAGAATACTAATCCCTATCTGCAAATAAATAATAAGTACAAGTAAGGTTAGTACCTAAAGTCGTAAAGGTAGGGAGAGGAGAGAGGGTTTTT
>JAENRP010000608.1:0-15366 GCA_024741835.1 Diplocarpon mali | reverse complement strand
ATATATGTATATATATATATATGTATGTGTGTATATGTGTATATGTATATATATATATATTAAATATCATATTATATGTATACATATGTATATATATTAAATATTATATTACATGTACATATGCACACATGTATATATAATGCACAACAATACAAGTACACACATACACGCATATATAAAACCAGCAATATAAACACACATCTACACATGCATATACTGGCCCTGATCTGCTCCTCCAATCATTCCCTTCTTACAGGCGCTCAATAAATTGCAGTATTACGGCTGACTCGTGACCGGCCACCTAGATGATGTCAAGGACCTGGGGACATTTTGACGCCAGAGCCGTGGCTTACTTTGGATCTGGCGATTGCCCGAGCTACCCTACCTTATCTCCGCCACTTAGCCCAACCCCCATGCACACGGCACCCCTTGGTCAGCAGCACCATCGCGACCGCTGTGTCGCGACGACAATACAAACAATACATGGCAATACATGGCAATACATTATAATACAATAATCTAGGTCCTTCTCCAGATCAGACAACCTCGCCCGCTCACCGAGGCGACTAGCAGCCAGGCAGGCGGCTGTAGCCGCCCATCTACCCCTCTTCACCCCCTCGAAAAAAAAAGAATTAATTAAAAAAAAACCCCCATTAAAACGAAAAAAAAAACCGAAGAAAAATCTACCAGAAAACACATAAAATATTCCGTGTACACCAGTAACCAATCCTCTCACAGCTACAACCCCCAATGCCCTAGCCGCATTGCACATGTACGATGGAACCATTCACCTCACAAAAACATCGGGCCTCGCCCACAAACGCCGTCAAGCCCCCGCGGAAGAGGAAACGAATCGTAATATCCTGCACAGAATGTCATCGGCGCAAGCAAAAGGTATCTTCATCCTTCCAGCCAAGGCCAGCACCTCTATCTGACAACTCAAGTGCGATCGCCAGTCGCCCTGCTCCAACTGCGTGGCCCGCAGCAAGCAGAGCCTATGCCATTACGAAAATGAATCCCTACGAAAGCAGCAACTCCTCGAAGAGGGCAGCACGCGCGGAGACGCGCTCTGCAGCCGCAGCGCCCACAAAACCGAGTCCGAGACGGCAGCGCAAGTCAGCGCTTTTGGGTACGCCAAGTCGAACGGGAGCAACAACACCACGCTGGGCATCTTCAAGAAGATTGAGAATCTGGACTCGGACCCGACGTCCAGGATCCCGAGCGTGGCGCTGCATTCCTCGGACTTGGGAGGCTTGAAGGAGAAGTACAAGAGCATGATCCGGCAGTTGCCTGCGAAACCGTATATCGAGCAGTTGGTGGCTTGTTTCTTCCATGAGGTCAACTGGCAGTACTGCCCGCTGGACGAGGCGACGTTTAGGGATCTGCTGAAGGATTGGCATAGCCTCTCTTTCGCGACGCTCAACAAGGGACCGCAGGAACTTCCGCCGGACCTGCAGTTCTTCCCGGCCTTGCTGTTTCAGACTCTGGCTCTGGCGCTGCAGTTTCAACCCATCGACTATGACCAGAGTCTGGACTCGTTAAAGTACGCGGCCGGCATGTCGTTCGATGACCTGGCGAGTGACTACAGCGAGTCTGGATGTCAGATTCTATGCTTGCTCGGGAAGAGACATACGACGCTCGTCACGGTGCAGGCTGGCTTCCTGCGCACGGCGTACCTGAAAAACTGCGGTCTGGTCCCAGAAAGCTGGCACTACCTGTCCCAAAACATCCGGGACGCCCAGGAAATCGGACTGCACAAACCCGGATTCGCCCACGCAAGGCGCAAGGAGGGCAAGCCCAAGGATGTTCTCGAGAACCTCTGGCTTGAGCAGCTTCGCCACCGCATGTGGCTGATCCTCTCCCTCTGGGACATTCACATGGCCATCGTGCTGGGACGACCCGCAACCATCGACCCCCGCGACGGGAAACCCTCCTTTCCTATCGACGCCCCCATCCCCTTCGATCGGCGTCTCGTCGCGCCCTCTCCCCGTACGGAATCCGACCCACCCACCCCGCTGACCATGCTGCTCTGGAATGCGGAGCTCTGCGCGCCTCTATGGGACATCTTCAACCTGGAAAAAGAAGACCCGCACCAAAACGACTACGCGCAGATCGAGCTCATGCACCAGAAGATCAAGGCCCTGATGCTGTACTGCCCGCCGTTCTTCCGCGCCAGCAATCCGGACACGACGTTCGATGCCCATCCCGATTGCTACTGGCTCCCCTGCGCGCGCTCCATCTTCCAGACCCACAGCGCCTTTGCCGTCATGGCTCTGCATCGCCCATACATCTTCACCCACGCCCCCAGTCGGACGGCTGCCTTGAAGGCTGGACTAGATATCCTACGCGCCCAACGCACCTACTTTACCCTCCTCAGCATCCGGCACTACAAGATGTTCTGCCTCGTGCTGAACACCTTCGACGCGATAGTGCTGGTAGCCGCGATATACCTCCTGCACCCCAACGAGAACCCAGAGGATCTGGAAGATGCGCTGCAGCATTTCCAATGGGGCATGGACAGGTTCCAGACGATGGGGGAGAGGAACGCCATGGCGAGTGCGGCGTTGGGCGTGCTGAGGGCCATCTGCGTACGCCTGAAGAAGGCGCTTCACCGAACGGCTTGTCCGGTGGCGGTTGATCCGCAGCTTCAGGGCCATTCATCAGCCGATATCAAGGCTGAGTATGGTAACAAGCAGCCGCTCAAGATAGAAGCGATAACGTCTTCCTCGGTGTCGTCAACGGCTCACCCGACTCCTGAGCCTTCCCACCCTTCCGCCGCGACGTCCGGCTCAAACTCCACGGCGAGTTCCAATTCCAACGGCTCGGCCTACACACAGCCCACCATCTCGAACCTCACCTCCTCATCTCAACCCACCATGTACCCGCCCGCTGCTCCTTCCTATGCCCTCTCCACTATCCCAACCACGATTGCCAATACAGCCCCAAACACCACCCCGATCCTCGACCCGAGCTCAAGCAACGCCCCATCCCCGTGGGCATCGTTCCCCGTCTCCCAGTTCGACTTCTCGTCCATGCCGACCCTGCAGCCAACGCACGACTTGCTCTTCAACGACCTGGGCGGCACCCCGGGCCTGGACGTGGGCAACATCGCGTGGGGCGGCAGCAGCAGCAGCGGCGAAGCCGTCCACGGGATAGGCGGCGCTGGTGGGGGAGCCGGAGACGGGCAGTGGCAGTTCGAAGGCGCGTTTGGCGAGGAGAGTTTCTGGGGCTTCATGAATAGCTACAACCCCTAGCTCGGCTCCCTGTTGGTAAGCGTGTCGATGGAACGCGGCGGACGGCCATGGAGACCGAGCATGCGCTTGGGATGGAACGGGGTCCGGCATTGAGATCTGGCTCCCGATCTGGGTACAGTTGGAGCGGGAAAGCAAGTCCCCGGGCTGGGCTAGCCGTGCTCCTGAAGTGCGCATCATCTCCGACTCTGGGCTCTGGCGTCGTATCCGCAAGGACAGATCGACAGATGGACAAGCAGGCATGTAGCTAATAGTGTGCACTACGGCCTATCTATGATTACAAATCCAAGTATAATAACAATCGACGGCCCGCTGGACCGTAGTCTCCCACCACCTCGGACTGCAGCCGGTCTCATTCTCTGATGTTTTTTTTTTTCCTTTTTGAAAGATCGCCTGTGATATTTTGGGGGGGAGGAGGGGGGGGGGGATGACCATGATAGTATGTCAAGGGTGGGTATTAGTCGAGGACATGCTTCCGTGCCTTTCACCGTTCCCATGCACTCGTAGTACCTCCTCTCACTCTCCCGTACCGAAAGCAGCAAAGGACGGGCCGGCGCACCAGGGCGTATCACCACATGCCGCCCGGCCTGGCCGCCACAGGCCACCTTGGTCCAGGACGCTCACGGTCAAGGCCCCGATGGGATCGCCACCTGCACCGTGCCGCTCCACCGCGGCAGCTCCGTCCGTCTGAAATGCTTCAGCGCGGCCATGACGTCCCGCCGCCCCCGCGCGTCCCTCGCCGGCTTGCCCATCTGCGCCTCCCCTCGCCCCTCGCCCCGCGGGCCCGCCGCATCCTCCTCCGCGCCAAAGAAGGAGAAGTCCCCGGCGGCCCTCTCCAGCGAAAGCTCGACGTCCCGGTCACCCGTGACCGATCTGCCCTCGCGGCCAGTCCTCTCCGGCACGAACTCCAGCGTCAAGACCCTCAGGCCGCTCAGCAGGGGCGCAGCCCGGTAGTGCCGGGCCCCGCCCGCCCCCGCGTCCCTGAGCTTCTGCTCCTGCGCCGCGAGTCGCCGCAGCAGGTCCAGGAGCTTCGCGATGAGCGGCCCGTGTGACGTGGTCGGGAGGCCCGTGAGGCCGAGTCTGGCCAGGCGGTAGTTGCTCAGCGGGTCGTAGGCAGACACCGCGCCCCGGCCGAAGAGCTCGGCGGCCTCGACGAGCGAGCCTGGGTAGGAGGTGCCGGGCCCCAGGGTGATGGTTGGCATGTGCGTGATGAAGGAGTGGTGGATGCGGAGGTGTGCCAGGGAGGAGGGAGCCGTGAGCGGGACGGAGCCGGTGTGCCATAGTGTCGCAGGCGGGAGGCCCATCACTGCGGGCGTGTTCTTGTCTGCCATGCGGACAGTGCAGAGGTCGAGGACGTGCAGGCGGTCGCAGCTCGTGAGGAGGTCGGGGACGATCTCGCTCGTGAGTTTGTTGTTGGACAGGTACAGGTTGGTAAGCCCGGACTCTATGTACATCGTATGCGAGTCCTTGCTGCCGTGCTCAACCAAGTGCTTCGTGACAAGGTCGACGTTGTCGGGTCGGTATGGGGAGGAGCTCGGATGAGGAACACTCATGCGCGGTGGGAGGTATGACGGTGGACTCTCGTATAGCGCGCTATCCAGCACCGGGTAGACCAACGGATCTTGCTGGCTCGAGTCATGCCGCAGGCATGTTCTAAGCAAGCGACGTATCTGCTCGTCCCCGAGGAGGTTGCTGGAAAGATCCAGGCTCCAGAGCCGGGGGGCGCACCGCAGAACAAAGTTGGGGATGGCGGTGAGCCCCAACCGGCATAGTTTTACGATGCGCAGGTTGGGGAACGCTAGGTGCTCCAACTGCTTGACGGCATCATGTTCTGTGCCGGAAATATCTAGGAACACGAGCTCCGCGTAACGGGGTGACTTGAGAACGTAGTGGAGGTCCCTGAGATCGGTGTCGACGATGCTCAGCACGAGAATCATAGCGCCACTATCCTGGCATAGATCCACGGAGAACCCCCACGGCTGGGATACCAGAGAGTCGAGGATGAGAAATTCGACATTGTCCAGGTGATGTAATTGCTGGAAGATTCGCTCGCAGCTCAGAGTTATCGAGCTCGCCGCATGGTCCGAGAAATGCTTTGGGTTATGCATGAGAGCAGACAGGGGTCTGAAGTCAATGTATTTGATCAGCTGCTTGCACTTTTCAGGTGTGCGTAGGGTATGCAGCTCGTTGAACTTTGCTGCTAGAGTCAACTGGGAGCCGGACTGAGGAAGGTGGACGAGCCATACTGAAGGGATTGGAATCAGTCTGAGCGATATACTTGGCCGGGTTTTCCCACAGAACCGCGCAGAATATCCGGTTGAAGTGCCGGTTCACCTGGCATAACGCGTTGAGAGATCGTACGTCGAGATAGGGGGCTAGCACAGCAATCCCAGCCTGGTACGCACTGCTCGAGGACTGATACATTGGAAGCGCCATTGTGTCGCTTACTTGTTGAATCTGCTGCGCGGTGACGAAGCTCGAGGAAGGCTGGTCCTCTTGGAGCTTCTACAAAGCGCCGTTGCTGTGGACGTGGTTGTTTACTCGAGTGTCGGCTTGGCGTAAAATACCTCGCTTACCGTCTCTGCAGATTCCAATGAGTGGAAACCATGTTGGCCGACAACAGCACCCAATTCCAACTGCAGAGGTAGATTTTTCGGGATCTAGCCTGGAAGTGCAGCCACGAGTAACCGCGGGCTCTTCTAGTCTTCTACCGCGGTCTCTCTTGAACCACACGGCTGGACCGGCGCACTCATCCTTTTCGCAGCTTCAGCCCCGAGGAGAGCGACGATGCCCGCGACAAGCGCCTGGAGCCGAATCAAACTAAGAAACGAGGTCAGCAGAGCTTTTGCCATGGGAAATTGCAAACCATCTCCCCGGGAGCAAATAGGAGCCACTACAAGACCGAGCCGCAGAAGGACCACGAAGATCCAGCGAGCAGTCAGGTCTCCGCAGCAGCTGTGCGTACCTAGACCTCTGAGGGCTTCGAGACCAGTGCAGAGTTTCCTGCATTCAACGTCAGAGCAGTAGGGGAGAGAAGGGTTGTGAAAGGGAACCTCAAGCAGCGATCACCAACCCAAGGCAGGAAAGTCGACAGAAACCACGACTCTGTGTGTCTGCCGCCGCTGTTCCCTCCAGGAAAATCTCGAGAGAATGGACAGAGATTCTCCAGCCCAGCCACAGAGCAGCGAAGGAGTGAGAGGGAGCGAGACGCGTACCGCAAGGAGGCTCTAGGGCAGGACATTCACAGGTCCAAGACAAGGGCCCGGAGAATTCCTCTCACATCGAGGCTCCCACGATTGTCTCCAGGTCGCGGATACGTACCAAACAACAGACCAGACTCTTGCAGGTATCAGCGTCTTCAGCGGTTGCGGTAGTGTGAGATGGTGGAATCGATTGCGGCTCAAAATGGCACGAGGCCACCAAGCACACACACACACGCATGTACAACGCATCTGTTAGAATTTACAAGGATTGTGCTTATGTAATCGTACCTTGTATATACCTCCTGCAGCTCTATAAACTTCGAATCTACATCTTTAGATTCGATCAGCATCCGCGCCGCTTTTGCGCATCGCATTTCGCAAGCGGACCTGGAGATTGGAAGGGCGTGGAAACATAGCATGCGGAGGGTGATAGAACCGCACCCGCTGGTAAGATCGGAGAAACACTGGCATCACATGACCTTGCATTGTGTTTGCAAGTCGTATCTCGGGGAGTATGATACCGCTCGAGAAGAGAGTTTCGCTTGTTAGAGAGGCATATCCGCGGCCTGGGTTCCAATCCCGGCGCGGCTTTGGAGTCGAGACGACATGTCCCGGCTCGAAGAGCTCATCCTCGGAGGCTTATCTCTATCATCGGCAGCTCCAGGGCAGCCGCTATGTGGCGGTCGGCGATGCGTCTTATCTCATGGAGTCCCCTCATCAGATGTCGCAAGTGACTACCGGCTCTGGCATCATATAAAAAGCCCGGCTCGCACACGTGACTGAGTCCTCTCCAGATGCCGGCATGACTCGGTCAGCGATGCTCCCACGAAGAAGCATCGTGACACCGCCGGCTTCCTCGGGAGAGCCAGCCGGCTCGCGAGTCCCCGGCCATCAACGCCGCGCCGACCCGACCGGCACGGACGACGTTCTCGGATGGCGGGGGCCCCCGCCGAGGACGGGCCGGGGGGGAACCTGGCGGCCCGGGTGCCTGCTTCTGGCGGGCGTGGGATCGCGGGATCGCGGGATCTTGTCCGTTCGGCAGGCGTCGCGGCGGCTCCGTCGGCTGGTGCCTTGCGCCGTCGGGGACAGCTGGTTGCAGAGCTCCTGCTGAAGAATCGCCCCGTGACTGCCTTCCGTGGGTTGGAGGGAAAGATCCGAGGCGCTGGGACTGGCGAGATGACTTCAGGGTCTCATATGGAGAGCCATCTTCACGCTTGC
The DNA here is from genome assembly GCA_024741835.1 of Diplocarpon mali. Classification (NCBI taxonomy): domain Eukaryota; kingdom Fungi; phylum Ascomycota; class Leotiomycetes; order Helotiales; family Drepanopezizaceae; genus Diplocarpon; species Diplocarpon mali. Next base: position 7,694 of record JAENRP010000608.1, on the reverse strand, counting down.
GCAGCCTGAAGCTGTAGGCAGGGGGAGGGTACGTGTAGAAGTATGGGAGGCCACGTGCCTTGAAATCCCTTGATTAGAAATACCCCAAGTCTGCTAAGAACCGGGTTTACACCTCTTCGAGTCATCCTAGTCCTAAACCCATCCCTTCCCAATCATCATCCCCGTCCCAATTCCCCATCCATACCCCAACCCCTGATAGAAGCAGAACTAGAAATACACAGAGGAGCCTCTGTATTATAAGGATAAAAATGCACCTCGTCAAACACCCCCTCCCCCCAAGGAAGCCAAAGAATCGTACCCCCTTCGACTCAATTCGTACACCCCCCGCAGCCGCGCAGGAGCAGAACACAGAAATATTGCGACCGCCGCGGCCCCGTGGAGACGTGATGCGCACCTGGCCTCCCCTACAGAGGGGGATCCAGCGTGGGGGCGCGCGAAACGGCAGAGCAGCAGGAAGGAACCTGGGGGGTTTGGGTGCCGCGGAGCACCGAAAATAAAAGAAGCCAAGCGGGAGAAGATAGCAGAGAACAGGGAGGCCGAAGCGAGAACTCGAGCGCCCTCCGCGGGAAGAACCGAAACACAAATTCAGAGGGAATCAATCTCGCAGTCCGGTGTCCAACTGTTTGTCTATCCAGCGCCTTTCATCTACACGACGCGTCAAATCACAAGGGGTATCCCATCCAGATCCGGTTGTTATTGTTGTTGTTGTTGTTGTTGTTTTTTTTTTCCCCTTCCTTCTTCTCATGTCTTGGATGGCGAGGTATTTTGCTTCGCCCTCGCGAAAATTCGGCAGCAGCCGCAGAGCGGCAATGCGCGGTCGAATTAGCCGAGGCACGTGATCAGTAGCCGAGAGCACGAGACCGCGCGACCAGCGGCTCGCCCTCCTCCTTGATCTTCTTCGCGCCGGCCACCTTCCGGGGCTTCTTGGACATCTCGTACCACCGCTGCAGCGCACCGGGGTAGTAGAGGGTGCGCTTGTTCTTGCTCAGCTGGCCGTGCAGCAGGGTGTGCGCCTTCAGGTTGTCGTTGCGCCCGAACTCCTTGCCGCAGAACTCGCACGGCACCGTCTTGGTGATCTTGTGGACCGTGTTGATGTGCCGCTTGAGGTGCTCCTTGCGCTGGAACTTGCCCTTGCAGCCCGGGTGGTTGCAGACCTCCGTGGCGGACTGCTCGCGGGTCATGCCGTCGGGCAGGAAGTCCTCCCCGCGGAGCTCCCGCTTCGCGCGTTTCCGGACGAGCCGGCTTGCCTTCTCCTGCGGGGCTTTCGGCCGGGACGACGGGGATGGGGATGGCGACGAGGCAACCGACTCCGAGGGCGACGCCTGGTAGTGGGGGTTCCTGGGTGGGGTGGACGCCTCGAGACGTCTGGTGGGGGGGGGGGTCGGGTTGTGGTACTGCTCCGACGCCACGCATCTCATACTCTGAGGGGGCGCGGAGCTGTCGATCGAGAGCCCCGGGTCGTAGTCCGGTCCGGGGAGATCGTAGTTGATGGTGAACTGCAGCGACTTGACGGGGGACTGGACTCCAAACGAGTCCATGAAGGGGGCCTGGACCGTCTGGGACGGGGCCACGCAGCTCTCGGGCATGGGCGTGGGCGCGCCCATGTCGGAGATGGGAGAGTAGAGCTCATGGTCGAGGGCCGGAGTCCCCATAGCGAGGCCGTGGCTGGGCACGAAGGAGCTGCACATCGAGGCGTCCAGGTACGATCCGTAGTGGTGCAGGCTGGCCATGGTGACCGGGTTGTGGTGGGGGTGGGGGTGGGTGCTGCTGGTCGTCGCCGGCGGGCTGTCCTCGTAGATCATGGACGTGGGATAGGCCGACATCATATCCTGGGTGAGGGCATTCATGGCACAGAAGCCGTTGATGCTCCCGTACCGATCCGGCGTCGACGCCGGCGTCGGGGCCGCGTACGCCGGGCCTTCCCGCTTGACGGAACGAGGGGATCCCCGCCGAGGCGTCGACGCGGGCGTGTAGACGTGGGACGAGACGGTCGCCGAGTCCCAACCGGCGGACGACCCATCCGAGAAGGAGGAGTCGGCGGAGTGGGTGGAGTTGTAGGACGTCCCGAGGGGATTCTCGTAGGGCATGCTGCTGAACATCTCGAGGCGAGCGGGGGGGTGAGGGCGCGTGGTGCTAAGGGTCACGGTTAGTGGGTCTCCCTCGCCGGCACGAGGCAGAGGAGACTGACCGAGCTTGCCGTCTCTCCCGCACGGCGTGAGGAGGTCAAAGGAGTGTGGAGGGGAGGCTACGCAGACTGGAATGAGGGACGAAGGGAGGGGGAGATGGAGCGGCCAGAAGGGTTTGAAGTTCCCTTTATCAAGGAGAGGCTAGGTCACCGGACTCTCGACGACGGCTGGGGGGGAGGCGGGGGTTTCGAGGTGATGCCGATGCACTAGAGCTCACCTTGGCTGGATGTTGAGATAGCCTCGGGGAGCCAGGGATGATATTCTCCAGTTGAGTCGCGTCTGGNNTGCTCGAAGGAGCAAGGTGCCGGGTAGGGGAATGCTAATCTCTTCGTCGCGTCGCTGGAGGGATTTGGTTTGGCTGCAGAGGTCCTTCTGGTCGGGTGGGTTAGACTGCTGCTGCTGCATAGGCGACCCCCCTTCTCCCCACACCGGAGCACGTACCAGGGCTTTTTCCACCATGCGTGAATGTTGACGAGCAAGGAGCTCTCTCTGATCCAGTCGATCGATAGACCGGCAGCCAGCGAAGATATTTCCAGTCAGACAAAGTCGCGAGGTCGCGGGGGGNGAGGGGGTTGGTCTCTGACGCCCTTGGAAAGGGCGGTTACGCCTGCTTCTTAACGAGTGCCAAAGACGTGTCTCTCCTGACAGGCCATGCTTGGGTGTAGCAGCCAGATGGTTGCTTTGCTGGCGCAGGCTGAACCACCGCCAGATCTCCACGATGTGGGGGGGGGGGGGTTCGCATCCGATCGAGCGAGAGGGGAGGGAAGGGCGAGGGCGAGGGCGAGGGCAGGGGAGCAGAGGGGAGTAGAGGTCTCAGCCATCTCTCGAGCTGCGTCAGTACCTGCAGGGCGTAGATCTGCCCCCGAGATGATCTCCATCGATGTGGCGGCATGCCCCGGGACTGAGACACGACGAGGTAAAGAGGTTAGTGCGACGATGATGTGCCTCGCAGAGCCCTGCTGCGCGACATGGAGCACGAAGCGGATATCTATATGCGACTCGGCATCCCGCGGATATCGCCAGTGCTCGGATCCGAGACCGCGCTGGAATGGCGGCGACGAGGCGGGGGAATGTGCCGCCCGCGTCTCGGCCACGGCCAGGGCCGGCGGCTCGATTCGGCAAATCGACAGAACAAATCGAACTCGCGAGTCTTGCTTGGGGGGAGGGGGGGGCAGATCATGGCTTCGAAGAGCCGCCACAGCTGTCACCCGCGGCTCCGGGTCGCGGTGCAGGGCGGCGGCGAGGGCTCGACAGGCAACCCATCGCGGCGCCGACTGATGGGCACAGCTGCCGGGGGGGAGACCCTTCTCCAGGCCCTCCCGCCGTGCCCAGCTCTCGCTCCTGAGGGGCGGCGAGCAGGTGAGATGTGTGTCTCGGCGCAGGGCAGCGCCTGATCTGATCTGCGAGGGCCATCCACCATCCTCCGCCATCCGCGGGACGATGGCCGGGACGTGGCCAGGCGGAGAAGCGAGCCGACGAACAATCGCGTTGTTGTTGCCGACTCGACGCTGGGACCAGAGCGGGCGCTCTCTCTCCCTCTCTCTCCCTCTCTCATCCTCTCTCTCCCTCTCTCTCCCTCTCTCTTCCTCTCTCTCCCTCTCTCTCCCTCTCCCCCTGTTTCTCTCCCTGCCTCTCCCCCTCCCCCCCCGTCACATCCAGATATGTTGGTCTCCTCCTCCCAAGTCGCAGCGATCTGATCAAATCAGACGAGCCAATGGCCCGCGGCCGTCGTCAAGCCACAAACATCAAGACTGTCGCTCAGGTCGCCCCTCCAACGCGCCCTTTTGGCCGGTGGGTTCGACGCATGTCTCATCCGAGTGGGAGCAGCAGGCCACCTCCCACCGAACCCGCCCTTTGTCTCGCCCGACGAACAACGTCCGCCGACTCCCCTTCGCACGTCCGCTTCCACGCCAACCGTCGCGCCCAGGGTGGGGATGCCGCGAGAAGCTCGGGCCGACTGTTCGGCACTGCTCTGGGGGGTTGGACTCGCATCTGCACGCCACGGACGGCATGCCGCCTCGGAGAGATGGGGACGGGACGAGGATGGGAGGAGGATGGGATGAGTATAGGATAGAGGATGGGATGAAGATGGGATGAGTATAGGATAGAGGATGACGATGAGCACGAGCATGGCCGGCCCCGTCTCCCGCTCGTCCGTCAGTTTCGCTCCGCGCCGCTCCTCTCACGTGCATCCACCGAGGCGGCCGCGTTGCCGACGAAAGTCCGTCTCGCTGCTCTCCCCCTTTGGTCGGGGGGGGGGAAGGGGGGAGGGCTCTCTTCTACGCTCGTCGGCCGAGGGATGTGAGCCGCAGCGTGCACAGTGCACCACCACGCACCGCTCCTCGCTCGTGGTTTCGCGTGTCATTCCTCGTCGACCATCCGGCCACGTCACGGCATTTCTCGGCCCTCGAAAGCTGGTCCGAATCCTCCCCCCGTCCGGCCCCCTTGGCTGCCGTCTGGGTCACGTGCACCGGTGCGGTGCGCTCGGAGGGGGGACCTGGGACGGGGAGAATGCATCGAGATGGCCGAGGGAATGGCCGAGGGCGAATGGCGGAGGGCGAATGGCCGGAGAAGCGTCGTTGGAGCTGTGCCCTGCGGTTCGGTGCTCGTAGCAGGCCTGGTAGTATCGAGGCGGAATTCCAAGGGGGGGGAACCAGCACGTCGCAAGCCAACGAGACATGGCAACACCAACGATTGCCGTGAGCGACCGGATCGTGCTGCCGACGCCGACGCCATCGCACCCATGGCAGAGCCGACATGGCTTTTCCCCTTTCGCGTCTCGCGAACCGCCAGGCCAGACATTCCTCATCGTCCACACTCGCGCCTCGCGTCCCGGTCGACGACGTGTGTCGTTCCAACCAGCGCGTGTGCGTGTGCGTGTGCGATGCGAGGCCGCACAGGTGTGGGTGCACCGCAGCTGCCAACGGGGATATCTGGTGCGACCCTATCGCGATCCGCATGCCTCGCAGCATCGGCGCGCGAGATGCGGCGCTGCCTCGAATCGAGACGACCACCAGGCACGTGATGCGCGCACGTGCACCCTGCCCTTGGCTTTCCGCCCGGAGAGCGTCGCTGCCGGCAGAGCACACCGCTCTCGGCGGAGGAGTCGAGGTTTGCGCGTGCAGCGTGCAACGCGCAACGTGCAACGTGCAACGAAGCGAGAAGAGCGAGGGGAAGCCGTCCCCCTCGAGTCGGAGCACCCGGAGAGACCACGAAAACCTCTCCCCTCCCGCCCGCGAGTCCAGGGGCGCATCGAGCATCGAATTCCCCAGCCCCGCACGCTCCACTTCCCCAGAGAAACACCCTCCCGAGGCTGCGCTAGAGCCGGGCGCCTTGCCCCCCTCCACGACCGAGGAGACCCGTCTCCCGCCGTGGGGCCGGCCGAGTCCGCGGGCCGCACGCACCACGGAGCCGCGACGTGGACCTCGCCTCCCTACCGCACCAGCCGGCCTCGCCCAGCCGAGCCGCGCCTAAGCGACCGACCTGACCCATCTGAGCTACCCTCAGCGTCAGCCTCAGCCCCAGCCTCAGCCTCACCCTCAGCCTCAGCCTCAGCCTCAGCCTCAGCCTCGGCTCACGGGCCAGCCCCGACCTCGAGCAGCCGACGACCCTCCCCGCGGCCGCTCTCCACTCCGCAAACAGCTTGTCCGCGAAACGGACCGCTCTCTCTCTCTCTCTCTCTCTCTCTCTCTCTCTCACTCTCTCTCTAGCTCAGACTCAGGATCAGGCACAGATCTCGGAATCCCTAGCCTAGTCTGGACCCGCGACGCCTCCTCGCTCCTAGCGGGGGGTGGTTGGGGCTTTCGTCTGCGTGCTCTGGCTCCTCGGCGTGACGGAGGGGGGGAAAACAGAGACGGCGGGTCCTCCTGCTCCCTGCGTCGGCGCCGCGAGCTGCTGCTGCTGCTGCTGCTGCTGCTGCTGCTGCTGCTGCTTTCTATAGCGCCTCGCGCTAGTTACGAGCGCGGAGAGGGGGAGGGTGTCCTCCGTCGCAGGCCAGACAGAGACCGCATGAAAGTATAATCTTCCAACCGATCTTCCAACCGATCTTCCCAACCGTGCAAACCCCCGTATCCACACCCTCCCCCTCCCCGCCTGGCCCGCCACGCTAGTGCGGTGTCTGTGTGGCCCGCCGCGAAGTCCTTGGGTGCTTGGACGGTGGGGGGAGGCTGTTGCGATTATCGATATGGACGCGCCGGGGATCCCCACCCGGGAATATACACCTCGACGTCAGCGGAACGCAGCACTGTGCTCCGAGTCTGCCTGGCACTGCTCGACCGACGCAGATCCAAGGCGATGCAGACAAGACCGTGTGCCCGGCGCGGGCGACACGGCAAGAAAGCTCTCCCCGTCCCCGAGTTTGCAGCTTCCACCCCTGCGACTCGCAACCGGCCGAGGCTGGAAAGTCCCGGATGTGCTGACCGCGGGGAGCGCTCCCCGCCACGGTGTCTATCTAGCTCTCGTCTTCCGGGCCAACCTCCTCTGGTTGCATCCGCGGCTCCTCCCTGCCTCTCCCTAGCGTGCCTCACCAAAGCCCTCTCTCTACCTGTCTGCCTCCCGTCTCTGCCAGTCGCCCCTCCGGACAATCGTCCCCGCGCTGTGAGTGAGGCGAGTGAGGTGAGGACGATGACGCCCTCTCGCATGTGCCTCTTTCCCCCCCCTTCTCTCGCATGCTGCGAGACACCCCTACAGGCGGTAGGCGCAGGCGTAGATGTAGACGCAGATGTAGACGCAGATGTAGACGCAGACGCAGACGTAGGCGCAGGCGCAGACGCAGACGCAGGCGCAGGCGCATGCGCGTCCCGAGAGAGAGCCGTTCGCAGCAGGCCTGGGCCGGTGGTGCAAGCTAGCCTCGCAGGAACCGGAACGGGAGCAGAAACGGGGATGCGGGTGACTGTGAGAGGAGCAAGGCCAGGCAAGGCCAGGCAAGGAACGACCCTCCCCTTGCTTGCTTGCTTGCTTGCTTGCAGTCGTCTGCAGCGCGCAGAATGGCCGTGGCAGGGGCCGGGAGGCGAAGAACTCGTACACACGGCCCTCTGGCCGCGGGGGGGGAAGAGAAGCGCCGCCCCCCCCCCCTCGACGGTACGGTCTCGCGTAGCGTCACGTGCTGTGGGGGAGCTCCCGCCCGTCTGATTCCGTCGAGCACGTGAAGACGAGGACGGGGACGGGGACGGGGACGGGGACGGGGAGGGTGAGCATGCAGCCGGGAGACTCGGTCCGCGGCCCTGCGCCGACCCGGATGCCGATTCGGAGTCGCGACGGACTCGGGGTTGCGGGTCCCACCGCGAGTATGTGCGGGGTGTGTAGCTGGTGGTGGTGGGTGGGTGTAGATGTAGATGTAGATGTAGATGTGTAGATGTTTGTATATGCATGTGGGTAGATATGTATATAGATATGCATATAGATATGTATATAGATATGTATATAGATATGTATATAGATATGTATATAGATATGTATATAGATATGCATATAGATATGTATATAGATATGTATATAGATATGTATATA
>JAENRP010000607.1:0-15379 GCA_024741835.1 Diplocarpon mali | reverse complement strand
ATAGCTATAGGGAAGAAAGGGGTAACCTTCCTTCCTTAACTCTTACTAATATATCGACTATCGACCTCTAGAAGCCTCCTTTACCTACTGCGCCGACTTACTTAAGCTTAATATAATATCTTATTAATACTTCTTTAAATCTTCTCTCTACTTATTTTCATTAATAGGCTCTAACTTATTATACTTTCCTTCGATTAGAATACGCTTTGGCTTAAAGTTGGAAGTATAAGTGGAAAGTCCTATTCGATCTAGGATCTTCTTAATATACTACTCTTAGTTTAACCAGAGTTCTTAAGTAGAGCGGTTCCTTATAATACAGATGTTAAGGATCTTATAAATTCCCCTTAGATCCTTAGTATTAAAACGTTTTCAAATTATTATAAAGAATTAATCTAATTAAGTGGTTATCTTCGTAGTTATAATAATATCGTTAATATATAATAGTAACTTGATTCTACGCTTAGTATAGGTAAATAGATAAGGGTTAGCTAGGCTTTAAACAAATCCTATTTTTACTAAAGTAGAGCTATATAAGAGGTTCTAATTATAAGCTAATTATTTAAGCCTATAGATACTACAGAATATATAAAGAGAGTGGCTAGCGTATATAGGAATACTATTAGGTTAAGAGAGAAAAATCCGTTCCTTTATAATCGCTTTAGTAAATATATTTTTTATATTATACTATTTGCATTTAAGGTCCTTAGCAGCTACTATTACTATAAATATACAAAGGGTATTTATACAAACTATTAGCGCAAATATATTAAAGTAGTCTTCTCTATACTATTAAAAGAAGCCCTTAGCTATAAGCCTTACCTTATAACATTCTAAGGTCCTATTTATATATATTTTAATTATAAAGACTATTGAGATAGGTGATACAGCCATCACTCCGATGTATTGTCATATAACCCTACTGCTTAGTCAATAGGATATTGATACGTATATAGCTAAAGGGAAGAAAGGGGTAACCTTCCTTCCTTAACTCTTACTAATATATTAACCATTAACCTTTAGAAGTTTCTTATACCTATTACGCCGACTTATTTAAGCTTAATAGGTTATAAGCCTTAGATAAATTGATAATAGATTATTAACTTCCCTTGGAAAGTACTTACGCTGCAACTATTAGTAGGAAGTTGAACGAGACTTATAGTAAGAGGCGAGCAATTAGCAAATAGGAGGTATGATTCCTTATTCAGCCAACCTATATTGTAAAAGGTATGATTCCTTACTCTATAACCCCTTTAGTACTGCAAGAGGTGTGATTCCTTGCTTTACTGTATTTTATAAGAGGTGTGATTCCCTGCGTTATAGCCTAAAAACCCTTTTCAATAAGAGGACTTCCTCCTTATTTAATACTTCTATAACACCTACTATTTAATCATTTCAACTTTTCGATAGGAGGAGTGCCTTCAACTATTTAATTTATTTGATTTTAAACGCAATTCTATTCGAAATAGCAATAGCATCTAATTCCGATCGAAACACTAAGCCTAGAGACCTCTAACTCTCTTAAAAGAACTGGTAATAATAGTTCGACGATTTAAAGCTTTACTTTAAGAGTAAAGGCATCGAAATAGCAATTTAAAAGACACTTATTAAATACGCGAGAATAGCCCTTTATACTCCTTCTACTAATTCGTCTACTTCTACTTTAATAGCTAATATAACTGCTAAGGATTTGCTAGATATACTAAATAAGCTTAGCCTAAGAGCTTTAGTAGATAATAACCGAGAATCCTAAAGGCAGATTTTAAATATAGAAAAGGAGAAGGAGTATAGGCTAGCCTTAGCCAAATGTAAGCTTAAGATTAATAGAGGTTTAAGCGATAAAGACTAAGATTTTATTTGAGTTCATAATAATGCAAAGATAAAATAGGATATATTAAAGGTAAAATACTCTTAGTCAACTGCCTTTAATACCTAGCATCTACTATAGTAGATCACTTTATTTTAGTATAAAAAAGATAAAGATAGTAAGGATATAGATATAAATATAGACTTTGCTTAATCTATATTATATAAAATAAGGAAGAGAGTAAGAGCTGCAGATCCTAGGATAGCTATAACTTTTAAGGAAACTTAGCTTTTTGATTTCCTATTTAATAGCCTTCCTCTTAAGTTTGCTATTATAAAATAATCTCTTCTTATCTAACCCAACTTTAAGATCTATAAGAAGATCGACCTCCTTTAAACTATTAAGTAAGACCTCAAAGGACGCTCTAAGTCGGCAAATGCTATATTATAAGGCAACGATAAGCTTAAGAAGAGGAAGGAGCGTAGGATAAGCCCTTAAGCTTATCGGAGATGCTACTTCTATAATAGTACTTATAATATTACTAATTGTAAAGTTAAAAGGCAATTGATTAATATAGTTGCTAGCTTTAATATTAAGAAGCAATCGAAGTAGAAGTTAAGAAGTAAACTGCCCTTATCTTACTAAAGGCTATAATTATTAAAGAAAGGTAAAGGAAAAGGCTATTTAGCCAGAACTTTAATAGATACCTCTAATAATAATAATAGGTTATTTAAACCTAAATCCACTTTTGATAATTTAGATAATAATTATAATAAAGATGCTTACATCTTAAAAGCCGATCTTTGTAAGATCCTTAAATCCGACTAGTATAATAATACTAGTTGTATAGTATATATAATTGATAAATCCTACCTATTTAAAGGCCCGCTTATTAAAATAAAAAGGCGCTCTATTAAGGTTAGTAGTAGAAGGTTATATGCGAACTCAATAGGTATAATAGAAATAAATATTACTAGCGTTTCTTTCCTTTTATAAAATGTTCTCCTTATACTTAGCTTAAGTATTAATCTTTTATTTAATTATAAGATTTATATAGAGTTAAATTATATAAGAGTTTTTAATAATTAATTTATATAGTTTATAAATAATAATTATAAAGTGATCTTTAAGGCTAAAATTAAAGATAGACTTTATATTATCTTAAAGGTAATATTATAGAAATTGACTCCTAGGCCAGACCTATAAATAGGTTCCTTTAAGGAAAGTGCACTCTTTACCTTAATATAATTAAGCAAGGATAGGGAGAATAGATAGACTCTTAAGCTAGGATTGCAAGTGGAATTCGCGGAAATGACTCTTAGGCTAGGATCGCAAGTGAAATTCGCGAATTTATTAAAGACGACTCTTAAGCTAGGACTGCAAGTGGATCTTGCCATTTCCAGGAAATCGACTCTTAAGCTAGGACTGCAAGTAGATTTTGCGGTTTTATTAAAAACGACTCTTAAGCTAGGCTTGCAATTAGAAAACGGCAAAACCTTAAACTACTATTACTAGTCCTTTCTAGCTACTAATAATAAAGTATCGACTAATAATAAGCTACTAAAGCTATTAGAAGCCAAAAGCCTATTAAAGTATTAGCTAATATATAAAAGATTCGCATATTTAAGACTAAAGAAATTAAAGGGCCTATATAAGGTCTTAACCTTAAAATAGAAGATCTAAGTACTAAAGGATCGCCTAGTATGCCGAATTTATAAGCTAATAAAACTTTAAAATTGGACGCAAATTAAGCTTAATCTATAGAAAGATTTAATATTAGCACTAATATCTATTAATACTACTAGACTATTTATAACCTTAATTAAAGGAAATAATTGGTTTTCTTAAATAGTAGATAATTCTACTTAGTAAATATAGACCATTTGCGCTAAGACTAAATCTAAGCTTATAGAAAAGCTGGAAACTTAGAAAGTAATAAAGGAACGCTAGACCTAATTAAAGCTAATAGCTATTAAGTCTAATAACGCATTAGAGATTAAGGTAAAGCTTAATAAATAGGTAAAATAAGAAGTTTATTATAAACTAACTATAATATATAAAGGTTCCTATTAGAATGGTATTACTAAGTAAAGCATTTAATAAGTAAAGACTAACTATTGCGCTCTATTATAAGATGCTAACCTACTACTGGAATTCTAAGACCTTATAATTAAGGTAAATATATACCTGCGAAATAGAATAGGTAGTAGACTAATAGTCAATAGCACTCAAATATCGCTATATAAGGCATATTTCAAATAGAAACTAAGCTTAAACTATATCTGCATCTTTAAAAGCGTCTGCTACTCTTATATTAGCCTAAAGTCCTAGCCTATAGGTATAAAGAGTAAGAAGCTAATAAACTAAAGTAGAGAGTATATATTTGTTAAATATATTAAATAAATAATAAAACAATAGATAGTATATATACTAGATCTAAGGCGAGTAATTATATCCTTAATAATTAAGTTTAATAAATTTTAAAATAAAGGGGAGCTATCCTTAAAGCTCTATATAACTAGAGATTCGCAAGGTATACTACTTGATAGTAATACTATTAAGCCGAACTAATAACCCCTCTCTCTTAGCTTAAGTATATTAAGCGCACCTGCTAATCAACGACCTACTAGTCGCCCAAAGGCTGAATAGACTATTCCTATTGTCTACAAACTGCCTAAAGTATAGAATAACTTTAATATTATTATCCCTTTAGTTAAAGCACTTATAGTAAAGGATATTCCTAAAATAGGTATAAGTAATAATAAGCCTTTACTATTAGAAAGCAGTTCCTTAAATAATAAGCCTATGGAACCTATAGCTGAACCTACGCCTTTGAAAAGGAATAGAGACCTAAAACTAGAAGACGCTTTAAATGAATGCGAATCTAAGCGTATCTAGGCTATAATAGCATATAGGATCTATAAGCTTAAACTTCAATAGAGCTTCGATAAAGATAATGCGTTCCTAGCCGCTAGGAGGATAATGAAAATCTCTTTTCCAAAGATGTATAATAAAGCTATTAATAACCTAGAGAATAGAGTAGTATAGAATAAGGCAATTTAAAAGGAGATAAGCTCTCTTATTACAAATGGTATATAGATAGAGGAACCGACGCTAAAGGACGTAAACCTAATTTTAACAAAGTGGGTCTTTATAATTAAGATATATATAAATAGGACCTTAGAACGTTATAAGGCAAGGCTTATAGCTAAGGGCTTCTTTTAATAGTATAAAAAAGATTACTTTAATATATTCGCACCGATAGTTCGCATAGATACCCTTTGCATATTTATAGTAATAGTAGCTACTAAGGACCTTAAATGCAAATAGTATTGAGATGGGTGATATAGCTATCACTCTGATGTATTATCATATGACCTTACTGCTTAGTCAGTAGGATATTAATACATATATAACTATAGGGAAGAAAGGGGTAACCTTCCTTCTCTAACTCTTACTAATATATCGACTATCGACCTTTAGAAGTTTTTATTACCTACTGCGCCGACTCACTTAAGCTTAATAGGTTATAAGCCTTGGATAGACCGATAATAGATTATTAACTTCCCTTAAAAAGCACTTGCGCTGCAACTGTTAGTAGGAAGTTGAATAAGACTTATAGTAAGAGGCGAGCAATCGGCGAATAGGAGGTATGATTCCCTATTTAGCCAACCCGTATTATAAGAGGTGTGATTCCTTGCTCTATAACCCCTTTAGTACTGCAAGAGGTATGATTCCTTACTTTACTATATTTTATAGAAGGTGTGATTCCTTGCGTTATAACCTAAAAACCCTTTTTAATAAGAGGACTTCCTTCCTATTTAATACTTCTATAATACCTGCTATTTAATCATTTCGACTTTTCGATAGGAGGAGTGCCCTTAACTATTTAATTTATTTGATTTTAAATGCAATTCTATTTGAAACGGCAATGGCTTCCGATTCTGATCGAAATACTAGGCCTAGAGACCTCCAACTCTCTCGAAAGAACTGGCAATAATAGTTCGACGATTTAGAGCTTTACTTCAAGAGCAAAGGCATCGAAATAGCGATTTAAAAGACACTTATTAAATACGCGAGAATAGCCCCTTATACTCCTTCTACCGATTCGTCTACTTCCACTTTAATAGCTAATATAACTGCTAAGGATTTGCCAGATATATTAAATAAGCTTAGCTTAAGAGCTTTAATAGATAATAACCGAGAATCCTAAAGGCAGATTTTAAATATAGAAAAGGAGAAGGAGTATAAGTTGGCCTTAGCCAAATGCAAGCTTAAGATTAATAGAGGTTTAAGCGATAAAAACTGAGATTTTATTTAAATTCATAATAATGCAAAGATAAGATAGGATACTTTAAAGGTAAAATACTCTTAGACAATTGCCCTTAATACCTAGCATCTACTATAGCAGATCACTTTATTTTAATATAGAAAAGATAAAGATAGTAAGAATATAGATATAAATATAGACTCTGCCTAGTCTATACTATATAAAGTAAAGAGGAGAGTAAGAGCCGTAGATCTTAAGATAGCTATAACTTTTAGGAAAACTCAGCTTTTTAGTTTCCTACTTAATAGCCTCTCTCCTAAGTTTGCTATTGCGAAATAATCTCTTCTCGTCCAACCTAACCTTAAGATCTATAAGAAGATCGACCTCCTTCGAACTATTAAGCAAGACCTTAAAGGATACTTTAAATCGGCAAATGCCGCGTTATAGGGCAAAGATAAGCCTAAGAAGAGAAAGGAGCGCAGGATAAGCCCTTAAGCTTATTAGGGATGCTACTTCTATAATAGTGCTTATAATATTACTAATTATGAAGTTAGAAGGCAACTGATTAATATAGTTGCTAGCTTTAATATTAAGAAGCAATTGAAGCAGAAGTTAAGAAGCAAACTGCCCTTATCCTACTAAAGGCTATAACTACTAAGGAAAGGCAAAGGAAAAGGCTATTTAGCTAAAACTTTAGCAGATACCTCTAATAACAATAGTAGGTTATTTAAACCTAAATCCACTTCTAATAATTTAGATAATAATTATAATAAAGATACTTATATCTTAAAAGCCGATCTCTATAAGATCCTTAAATCCGATTAGTATAGTAATACTAGTTGTATAGTATATATAACTAATAAACCCTACCTATTTAGAGGCCTGCTTACTAAAATAAAAAGGCGCTCTATTAAGGTTAGTAGTAGAAGGTTGTATACAGACTTAATAGGTATAGTAGAGATGAATATTGCTAGCGTTTCTTTCCTTTTATAAAATGTTCTCTTTATACCTAGCTTAAGTATTAATCTTTTATCTAGCTATAAGATTTATATAGAGTTGAATTATATAGGAGTTTTTAATAATTAATTTATATAGTTTATAAATAATAATTATAAAGTGATCTTTAAGGCTAAAATCAAAGATGGACTTTATATTATCTTAAAGGTGATATTATAAAAATTGACTCTTAGGCCAGACCTATAAGTGGATTCCTTTAAGGAAAGTGCACTCTTTACCCTAATATAATTAAGCAAGGATAGGGAGAATAGATGGACTTTTAAGCTAGGATTGCAAGTAAAATTTATAAAAATAACTCCTAAGCCAGGACTATAAGTAGAGTGCAAAGTGTCCTTAAAGATAACTCTTAAGCTAGGATCATAAGTGAATTTAATAGAAATGACTCCTAAGCTAGGACTGCAAGTAGATTCTGCAAATTTGCTAACAACGACTCTCGGGCTAGGACTGCGAGTGAAATTCGCGAATTCGTTAAAGACGACTCCTAAGCTAGGACCGCGAGTAGATCTTGCGGTTTTATTAAAAACGACTCCTAAGCCAGGCTTGCAACTGGAAAATAGCAAAACCTCGAACTACTATCACTAGTCCTTTCTAACTACTAATAATAAAGTATCGACTGACGACAGGCTACTAAAGCTATTAGAAGCCGAAAGCCTATTAAGGTATTAGCTAATATATAAAAGATTCGCATATCTAAGGCTAAAGAAATTGAGGGGCTTACATAAGGTCTTAACCTTAAAATAGAAGATCTAAGTATTAAAGGATCGCCTAGTATGCTGAATTTACAAGCTAATAAAACTTCAAAATCGGACGCAAACTAAGCTTAGTCTATAAAAAGATTCGATACTAGCGCTAATATCTATTAATACTGCTAGACTATTTATAACCTCAATTAGAGGAAATAATTGGTTTTCTTAAATAGTAGATAACTCCACTCGGCAGATATAGACTATTTGTACTAGGACTAAATCTAAGCTTATAGAAAAGCTAGAAACTTAGAAAGTGATAAAGGAACGCTAGACTTAGTTAAAGCTAATAGCTATTAGGTCTAATAATGCATTAGAGATTAAGGGAAAGCTTAACAAATAAGCAAAACAAGGAGTTTATTATAAACTAACTATAATATATAAAGGTTCCTACTAGAATAGCATCGCTAAGCGAAGTATCTAATAAGTAGAAACTGATTATCGCGCTCTATTACAAGATGCTAACCTACTATTAGAATTCTAAGACCTTGCGATTAAGGCAGATATATACTTACAAAATAGAATAGGTAGTAGACTAATAGTCAATAGCACCTGAATATCGCTATATAAGGCATATTTCGAATAGAAATTAAGCCTAGACTATATCCGCGTCTTTAAAAGCGTCTACTACTCTTATATTAGCCCGAAGTCCTAGCCTATAGGTATAAAGAGTAAGAAGCTAATAGACTAAGGTAGAGAGTATATATTTATTAAGTATATTAAATAAATAATAAAGCAATAGATAGTATATATGCCAGACCTAGGGCGAGTAATTATATCCTTAGTAGTTGAGTTCGATAAATCTTAAAATAAGAGGGAGCTATCCTTAAAGCTCTGCATACTTAAAGATTCGCAAGGTATACTACTTGATAGTAATACTATTAAGCCGAACTAATAACCCCTCTCTTTAAGCTTAGGTATATCAAGCGCACCCGCTGATCGACGACCTACTAATTACCTAAAGGTTAAATAGACTATTCCTATTATCTGCGAACTACCTAAAGTATAAAACAACTTTAATATTATCATCCCTTTAGTTAAAGCACTTATAGTAAAGGATATTCTTAAAATAGGTATAAGTAATAATAAGCCTCTACTACTAGAAAGCAGTTCCTTAGATGATAAGCCTACGGAACCTACAGCCGAACCTACGCCTTTAAAGAGGAATAAAGACCTAGAACTAGAAGATACCTTAGATAAACGCAAGTCTAAGCGTATCTAGGCCATAATAGCGTATAGGATCTATAAGCTCAAACTCTAATAGAGCTTCAATAAAGATAATATGTTCCTAGCCGCTAGGAGGATAATGAAAATCTCTTTTCTAAAGATATACAATAAAGCTATTAACAACCTGGAGAATAGAGCAGTATAGAATAAGGCAATCTAAAAGGAGATAAGCTCTCTTATTGCAAATAGTATATAAATAGAGGAACCGATGCCAAAGGATATAAACCTAGTATTAACAAAGTGGGTCTTTATAATTAAAATATATATAAATAGAACCTTAGAGCGTTATAAGGCAAGGCTTATAGCTAAGGGCTTCTCTTAATAGTATGGAGAAGACTACTTTGATACGTTTGCACTAATAGTTCGCATAGACACCCTTTGCATATTTATAGCAATAGTAGCCGCTAAGGACCTTAAATGCAGATAGTACGATATTAAAAATGCATTTACCAAAGCGACTATAAAGGAATAGATTTTTCTTTCTTAATCTAATAGTATTTCTATATACGCTAGCCACTCTCTTTATATACTTTGCAGTATCTATAGGCTTAAACAATCAGCTTATAATTAGAACCTCTTATATAGCTTTGCTCTAGTAGAAATGGGATTCGTTCAAAGCTTAGCTGACCCTTATCTATTTACCTATACTAAGCGTAGAATCAAGTTGCTATTATATATCGATGATATTGCTATAGCTGTGAAAACAACCACTTAATTGGATTAGTTCTTTATAATAATTTAAAAACATTTTAATACTAAGGATTTAAGGGGAATTTATAAGATCCTTAGCATTTGCGTCATAAGGAACCGCTTTACTCAAGAACTCTAGTTGGATTAAAAGCAGTATATTAAGAAGATCCTAGACTAAATAGGACTCTCTACTTATACTTCTAACTTTAAGCCAAAGCGTACTCTAATCAAAGGAAAGTATAATAAGTTGGAGCCTATTAATGAAAATAAGTAGAAAGGAGATTTGAAGAAGTACTAATAGGATATTAGAGCAATTATATATACTATAGTATATATAAGACTAGATATTGCCTTTATTACTAAGCAACTTAGTCAGAACTTAAAGGATCTGACGATTTGATATAAGAATGCAGTTAAGCGACTTAAAAGGTACCTTCGATTGATAATTATATAAAAGGTAAGATACAGACTAACGAAATATATAAGCGCAAAGCTTAAGGTATATACCGATTCCGATTAGGCAAATATAAAAGGTTGGAAAAGTATATCTAGAAGCGTAGCAGTACTATATAGTAGACCTATATTATAAGGAAGTAGGAAGTAGAAATCAGTGGCTATTGCAAGCACTAAGGCCGAATATATATTAATATTATCAAATTATAAGTAAGGATTATAGATCGCCTAAGTTCTAAAAGATATAGGTTTCGTTAAGTATATTAGATAAGATAGGAACTATATTAATCTTTAAGCAGATAATATAAGGGCGATTGCACTTATAAAGAATCCACACTTATATAAGCGATCGAAATATATTAATATTACTTACCACTTTATCTACAACCTTATTATAAAGAATAAGTTGTCAATTACCTATATCCCAATTGATCGAATAGTAGCAGATGGATTTATAAAGCTATTAGAGACGGTTGCAAAGTTCGAAGCGTTTAAAGATATGCTAAGGTTGCAGAAGACAGTAGAGGCTTAGTAGGCTTAAGGACAACTCCTAGGCCTACCTCGCGAGTTAAGTTATATAGTCTTATAAAGGAAAGTTTTTAAATCGACTCCTAGGCCTAGACCGCGAGTCAAGTCATATAGTCTTATAAAGGAACATCTTTTAGGAAATTTGACTCTTAGTCCTGCCCTATAAGTAGGAATGGTGATTTTAATAGAGGTTACTATTAATTGATTATTTTTAATTTGAAGAGATACCTAAGAGTTAGATTAGCGCAAAAGGATAATTGTTATTTTCCCAACTATAAGTCAATCGGAGTAAGGTCTAAGTAAGGGTATTAAGATAGGTGATATAGCTATTACTCTAATGTATTATCATATGACCCTACTGCTTAATTAGTAGGATATTAATATATATATAGCTATAGGGAAGAAAGGGGTAACCTTCCTTCCCTAACTCTTACTAATATATCGACCATCGACCTTTAGAAGTTTCTATTACCTACTGCGCCGACTCACTTAAGCTCAATAAATAGTACAATATTAAAAATGCATTTACTAAAGCGATTATAAAAGAATAGATTTTTCTCTCCTAATCTAATGGTATTCCTATATATGCTAGCCACTCTCTTTATATACTTTATAGTATCTATAGGCTTAAATAATCAGCCTATGATTAGAACCTCTTATATAGCTCTACTCTAGTGGAAATGGGATTCGTTTAAAGCTTAGCTGACCCTTGTCTTTTTACCTATATTAAGTATAGAATCAAGTTGCTCTTATATATTAATAATATTACTATAGCTGCGAAAATAACTACTTAATTGGATTGGTTCTTTATAATAATTCGGAAACGTTTTAATACTAAGGATCTAAAGGGAATTTATAAGATCTTCAACATCTATATTATAAGGAACTACTCTACTTAAGAACTCTAGTTAGATCAAGAGTAGTATATTAAGAAGATCCTAGACCGAATAGGACTTTCTACTTATGCTCCCAACTTTAAGCTAAAGTGTACTCTAATCGAAGGAAAGTATAATAAGTTAAAGCCTACTAATGAAAATAAATAAAGAAAAGATCTGAAGAAGTACTAATAGGATATTAGAGCGATTATATATACTATAGTATATATAAGACCAGATATTGCCTTTATTATTAAGCAACTTAGT
This sequence comes from Diplocarpon mali, assembly GCA_024741835.1. NCBI lineage: Eukaryota > Fungi > Ascomycota > Leotiomycetes > Helotiales > Drepanopezizaceae > Diplocarpon > Diplocarpon mali. The sequence continues at coordinate 3,505 of JAENRP010000607.1, read as the reverse complement.
CAGAACCTAAAGGATCTGACGATTTAATATAAAAATGCAGTTAAGCGACTTAAAAGGTACCTTTGATCGATAATCATATAGAAGGTAAGATATAGACTAACGAAATATATAAGCGCAAAGCTTAAGATATATACCGATTCTAATTAGGCAAATATAAAAGGTCGGAAAAGTATATCTAGAAGCGTAGTAGTACTATATAGTAGACCTATATTATAAGGAAGTAGGAAGCAGAAATCAGTAGCTACTACAAGTACTAAGGCCAAATATATATTAATATTATCAAATTGCAAGCAAGGATTATAGATCGCCTAAGTTCTAAAAGATAAGGTTTTGCTAAGTATATTAGATAAGATAAGAACTATATTAATCTTTAAGTAGATAATATAAGGGCGATTATACTTATAAAGAACCTATACTTGCATAAGCGGTCGAAATATATTAATATTGCCTACTACTTCATCTGCAACTTTATTATAAAGAATAAGTTATTAATTACCTATATTCCAATTGATCGAATAGTAGCAAATGGATTTATAAAGCTACTAGAAATAGTTGCAAAGTTCAAAGCATTTAAAGATATACTAAGGTTGCAGAAGATAGTAGGGGCTTAATAGGCTTAAGGACGACTCCTAGGCCCGCCTTATAAGTCAGGTTATATAATCTTATAAAGGAAAGTTTTTAGATCAACTCTTAGGCCTAGACTGCAAGTCAAGTTATATAGTCTTATAAAGGAATATCTTTTAAGAAATTTGACTCTTAGTCCTACCTTATAAGTAAGATTAGTGATTTTAATAGAGGTTACTATTAATTGATTGTTTTTAATTTAAAGAGATACTTAAGAGTTAGATTAGCGTAAAAGGATAGTTATTATTTTCTTAACTATAGGTTAATCGGAGTAAGGTTTAAGTAGGGGTATTAAGATAGGTAATATAGCTATTACTCTAATATATTATTATATAACCCTACTGCTTAATCAGTAGGATATTAATACGTATATAGCTAAAGGGAAGAAAGGGGTAACCTTCCTTCCTTAACTCTTACCAATATATCGACTATCGACCTCTAGAAGTTTCCTATACCTACTGCGCCGACTTATTTAAGCTTAATAAAGACCTACTTTATTAATACTAGATTCATATCCTTTGGCATTAGTTCCTCTATTTATATACTATTTGCAATAAGAGAGCTTATCTCCTTTTAAATTGCCTTATTCTATATTACTTTATTCTTTAAGTTATTAATAGCTTTATCGTACGTCTTTAGAAGAGAGATTTTCATTATCCTTCTAATAGCTAGGAATATATTATCTTTATTAAAGCTCTATTAAAGTTTAAGCTTATAGATCTTATATGCTATTATAGCCTAGATACGCTTAGACTCGCGTTTGTCTAAGGTATCTTTTAGTTTTAGGTCTTTATTCCTCTTTAAAAGCGTAGGTTCAGCTATAGGTTCTATAGGCTTATTATTTAAGGAACCGCTTTCTAATAGTAGAGGCTTATTATTACTTATACCTATTTTAAGAATATCCTTAACTATAGGTACTTTAATTAAAGGAATAATAATATTAAAGTTGTTTTATACTTTAGGCAATTTACAGATAATAGGAATGGTTTATTTGGCCTTTAGGCGATTAGTAGGTTATCGATTAGCAAGTGCGCTTAATATGCCTAAGCTAAAAGAGAAGGGTTATTAGTTCGGCTTAATAGTATTACTATTAAGTGGTATACCTTGCGAATCTCTAAGTATATAAAGCTTTAAGGATAGCTCCCTCCTATTTCGAAATTCATTAAACTCAACTATTAAGGATATAATTACTTACCTTAGATCTAATACATATACTATCTATTGCTTTATTATCTATTTAATATACTTAATAAATATATATTCTCTACTTTAATTTATTAGCTTCTTACTCTTTTTACCTATAGGCTAGGACTTCGGGCTAATATAAGAGTAGTAGATACTTTTAAAAACGCAGATATAGTCTAGGCTTGGTTTCTATCTAAAATATGCCTTATATAGTAATATTCGAGTGCTATTAACTATTAGTTTATTACCTATTCTATTTTATAAGTATATATCTGCCTTAATTATAAGGTCTTAGAATTCCAGTAGTAAGTTAGCATTTTACAATAGAGCGCAATAGTTAGTCTCTACTTGCTAAATGCTTTGCTTAATAATACTATTTTAATAAGAACCTTTATATATTACAATTGGTTTATAGCAAACTCTTTATTTTACTTATTTATTAAGCTTTACCTTAATCTCTAATGCATTATTAGACTTAATAGCTATTAGCTTTAACTAAGTCTAGCGTTCTTCTATTACTTTCTAAGTTTCTAGCTTTTTTATAAGCTTAGATTTAGTCCTAGCGCAAATAGTCTATATCTGCTAAGTAGAATTATCTACTATTTAAGAAAACTAATTATTTCCTCTAATTAAGGTTATAAATAGTCTAATAGTATTAATAGATATTAGCGCTAGTATTAAATCTTTTTATAAATTAAGCTTAATTTGCATTTGATTTTAAAGTTTTATTAGCTTGCAAATTTAATATACTAGGCGATCCTTTAATACTTAGATCTTCTATTTTAAGATTAAGACCTTATATAAGCCCCTTAATTTCTCTAGCCTTAGATATGCAAATCTTCTATATATTAGCTAATACCTTAATAGGCTTTCGGCTTCTAATAGCTTTAATAGCCTATTATCAATTAATGCTTTATTATTAGCAGTTAAAAAGGATTAGTAATAGCAGTTTAAGGTTTTGCCATTTTCTAATTATAAGCCTGGCTTAGGAGTCGTTTTTAATAAAACCGCAAGATCTACTTATAGTCTTAGCTTAAGAGTCGATTTCCTAAAAATAGCAAGATCTACTTACAGTCTTAGCTTAAGAGTTATATCTAATGAATTTGCGAATTTCACTTATAGTCTTAGTCTAAGAGTCATTTCTACGAATTTCACTTGCGATCCTAGCTTAAGAGTTATTATTAGCAAATTTGCAAAATCTACTTATAATCTTAGCCTAAGAGTCATTTCTATTAAATTTACTTATAGTCTTAGCTTAGGAGTCATCTTTAAAGATACTTTATAATCTACTTATAATCTTAGCTTAAAAGTCATTTTTGCGAATTTTACTTGCAATCTTAGCTTAAAAGTCTATCTATTCTCCTTATCCTTACTTAATTGTATTAAGGTAGAGAGTGCACTTTCCTTAAAGGAATCTACTTATAGGTTTAGCCTAAGAGTCAATTTTTATAATATTACCTTTAAGATAATATAAAGTCTATCTTTAATTTTAATTTTAAAGATTACTTTATAATTATTATTTATAAACTATATAAATTAATTATTAAAAACTCTTATATAATTCAACTCTATATAGATCTTATAGTTAAATAAAAGATTAATACTTAAGCTAGGTATAAAGAGAACATTTTATAAAAGAAAAGAAATACTAATAATATTTATCTCTATTATACCTATCGAATTTATATATAACCTT
>JAENRP010000606.1:0-15476 GCA_024741835.1 Diplocarpon mali | reverse complement strand
TAAAGTCTATCTTTGATTTTAGCTTTAAAGATCACTTTATAATTATTATTTATAAACTATATAAATTGATTATTAAAAAATCTTATATAATTCAACTTTATATAGATCTTACAATTAGATAAAAGATTAATACTTAAGCTAAGTATAAGGAGAACATTTTATAAAAGGAAAGAAATACTAATAATATTTATCTCTATTATACCTATCGAGTTTATATATAACCTTCTACTACTAACTTTAATAAAGCGCCTTTTTATTTTAGTAAGCGGGCCTTTAAATAGGTAGGATTTGTCAATTATATATACTATGCAATTAGTATTACTATACTAATTAGATTCAAGGATCTTATAAAGATCGGCTTTTAAAACGTAAGCATCTTTATTATAATTATTATTTGAATTATTAGAAGTGGATTTAGGTTTAAATAACCTACTATTATTATTAGAGGTATTTGCTAAAGTTTTAGCTAAATAGCCTTTTCCTTTGCCTTTCCTTAGTAGTTATAGCCTTCGGTAGGATAAGGGCAGTTTACTTCTTAACTTCTGCTTCGATTGCTTCTTAATATTAAAGCTAGCGACTATATTAATCAGTTGCCTTTTAACTTTACAATTAGTAATATTATAAGCACTATTATAGAAGTAGTATCCCTAATAAGCTTAAGGGCTTATCCTACGCTCCTTCCTCTTCTTAAGCTTATTATTATCCTATAATATAGTATTTGCCGATTTAAAGCGTCCTTTAAAGTCTTATTTAATAGTTTAAAGGAGGTCGATCTTCTTATAGATCTTAAGGTTAGGTTAGATAAAAAGAGATTATTTTATAATAGCGAACTTAAGAAGGAGGCTATTAAATAGGAAATTAAAAAGCTGAGTTTCTTCGAAAGTCATAGCTATCCTAGGATCTGCGGCTCTTACTCTTCTTCTTACTTTATATAGTATAGACTAGGCAAAGTCTATATTTATATTTATATCTTTGCTATTTTTATCTTTTCTATATTAAAATAAAGTGATCTACTATAGTAGATATTAAGTATTAAAAGCAGTTGTCTAAAAGTATTTTACCTTTAAAGTATCCTATCTTATCTTCGCATTATTATAAATTTAAATAAAATCTTAATCTTTATTGCTTAAACCTCTATTAATCTTAAGCTTACATTTAACTAAGGCCAGCTTATACTCCTTCTCCTTTTCTATATTTAAAATCTACCTTTAAGATTCTCGATTATTATTTACTAAAGCTCTTAAGCTAAGCTTATTTAATATATTTGGCAAATCCTTAGCAATTATATTAGCTATTAAAGTAGAAGTAGACGAATTAATAAAGGGAGTATAAGAGGCTATTCTTATATATTTAATAAGTATCTTTTAAATCGCTATTTCAATGCCTTTGCTTTTAAAGTAAAGCTTTAAATCGTCGAACTATTATTGCTAGTTCTTTCGAGAGAGTTAGAGGTCTTTAGGTCTAGTATTTCGATTGGAATCGGAAGCTATTACTATTTCGAATCGAATTGCGTTAAAATCAAATAAATTAAATAATTAAGGGCACTCCTCTTATCGAAAAGTCGAAATGATTAAATAGCAGGTATTATAGAAGTATTAAATAGGAAGGAAGTCCTCTTATCGAAAAGGGTTTTTAGGCTATAACGCAGGGAATCACACCTCTTATAAAACATAGTAAAGTAAGGAATTATACCTTTTACAATACCAAAGGGTTATAGAGTAAGGAATCATACCTCTTATAATATAGGTTAGCTAAATAGGGAATCACACCTCCTATTCGCCGATTGCTTGCCTTTTACTATAAGTCTTATTTAACTTCCTATTAATAATTATAGCGCAAGTGCTTTTCAAGGGAAGTTAATAATCTATTATCGGTTTAGCTAAGGCTTATAACCTATTAAGCTTAAATAAGTCGGCGCAGTAGGTAATAGAAACTTCTAAAGGTCGATAGTCGATATATTAGTAAGAGTTAAGGAAAGAAGGTTACCCCTTTCTTCCCTATAGCTATATACGTATTAATATCCTATTGACTAAGTAATAGGGTCATATGATAATACATCGGAGTGATAGCTATATCACCCATCTCAACACTCTTGACCTTCAAGAGCTATTTGTCAGTAAGGCGGTAGAGGGGTTCGATTATTAAGTTGTTCTCGCCTATTAGCTCGATTTTATAATCTACCCCTAGCCTGAGTTCTAGCAGCTGATCTAAGGCCTAGCGATTGAAAACGTTCTTAAATTCAGCGTACTAAGGCAGGAGCTTCTGGTCTATTAGCTTATTATTACTCTTATACCTAGCTTGCAGCGCTAAGCTAAGGCTAAGGGAGCTAATTTCAGCTTACTTAGCCGATTCTCGGCGATTGATCTCTTAGTCTAGATTGTAAATAGAGCTTACGAATATGAACTCTTTAAGCGCTGGTTCTTGAGTTTATATAGCTTGTCTTGCCTTAGTTATAAAGCGGTAGTAAAGGGCGCCGATTGCTAAGGCTAAAATTAGGCTAATTTAGCAAGCTGTCTTTAAAAGAGCGTTTCTCTTTATTAAAAGAGGAAGCAAGGGGTCTAGTACTCTTAGCAAGGCCTTCTTTATATAGTTCAGATCTCTTTTTAAGTCTTTAAAGAAACTACTATCCTTAGGTTTATAAAAGGCCACTTATAGGCTAGGCCTAGGAGTAGAATTCGAGTTTGCAGTTTTCACTTATAGGCTAGGCTTAAGAGTGGAATTCGAAGCGTTATTACTTGCTAGTATTAAGAGCTAAGCTTAGGCCATTCTAAGGTCTTTATCCTTAGCGTCTATTATAGCTGCTTAACGATCGACGTCTTACTAGGCTATTAGGGGTTTTATTAGCTATAAGAGATCGATTAATACGCATCGATTAAAGTAAGAGACAATAGGTATATCCTTAGGCTAAGATATACTATTTTTCCCCTTTCTATAGGACTATTTAAGGTTATAGTACTTTAAGAACTTCCTATTAATTAAAACGTCGGTTGCTCTTAAGCTTATAATTAGAAAAGGGAAGTTTATTCGTCGCCTATTAATTATAAGGGTAAGTAAAACGGCAAATTGAATAGTTTCTTCCTTAAGGCTATTATAGCTAGTAGGGGTAATCGGTTTAAGCAGTTTAATAAACTTTACCTTAAGTCTTTAAGAGAGCTAGTATACTAAAGACGTCTTAATAATACCGAAAATATTAGCTTTATTATTAATATAAGTAACTATTTTAATAAATAATCCATTTTAAGCTAGTTCTATAAGAACTAAGAATTGGCAGCCGCCTATTAATAAGTAGGAATCAAAATCTAAGTCTTTTTATAAATTATAACCTATACTATAGTAAGAGTATTTGCTATAGCTTAGCAGTTTCTTAATAGTAGGTCGTTTTCTATCTTAACTTTAGCTATTATAAACTCGCCCTACTTCTTTAGCTTAAGGCAATCTATTATATAGTAATTAAGGGCTCTGCAGTTATAATAGAGATTAGACGACGGCTTTAAGCTAGTAGACCTTTCTTAGTAGACCGCTGGTAAAGGGGAATAAGTATAAGGAGCTAGGGAGGTAGCTATAGCTATAGGTCTCTATAACTCCCTTTTTAATATACTAAGGACGCAGTCCTTCGAAAGGAAGAATATAATAGTAAAGGCGACTTATTGAGTATTATAGGCTTCTTCTTACTTAATATTATAAGCCTTGCAGTTTATAATAGCTAAGAACTCATTTAAAGTAGTATAATTGTTATTTATTTTATACTTCTTTACTTAAAGGTTATTCTTTAAAGCTAAGAAGACCTTTTTATAAATATTATGAAACTAGCGAAACTAATCAACCTTATTAGCTATAGTAAGGGTAATGAACTTAAATTGGAACTTATTATATAATATTAAACTTATAATTAGCCTATTATATTTAAGCTTAATAGATTAAATATAATTATAGTTAAAGAACCTTTAATTTAAGACTTTAAGGATATTAGTAGCATATATAAACTTATTAATAAAGATAGGATCTATATATTATAAGATTAGGTTTTAAGTTTTACTTATTATATATTTAAAGTAGGTAATAATCTAATCCTCTTTTAAAGTAAAGTTGCTTAAGTACTTTTAAATAAATACCTTTATAATTATCTTCTAAGCGTTATAGGTAATTTCGCTTTAATAATTGCTAAAATGGGTTTAAAGGTACTTAATCTAATAAGGGTCGATAGCTAAAACTAAAGGTCGAATGATTAAGAAGTAGTAGTTTAAAGGAGGCAGTAAGTCGGTAGTAAAGAATCGAGCGTTCTAAGGGCTAGTACTTAAGGAAAAAGGGGTAGTAGTATTATTTTAAAGGGCAGCAGCTATAGCAGCACTAATAAGATTTGCGATTTCGGCCTATTAAGCAATAGAAAAGAGGAGGGCTAATATAATAAAGGTAGATATTATTAAAGAGAGTATATCCTTTTCCTTAACTTTAATCGATAGTAATAGGGTATTTCGAAAATCTACTTATAGGCTAGGCCTAAGGGTAGAATCTATACTAAAGGAGGTTTTTTCCTAAGTAGGCTTAAGAGAGGGAATATATTTAGGACTAGGGTTAGTAGTAAGGCCTATAGAACTGGTAGCAGTAAGGCCTAGTAAACTAGTAGCAATAAGGCCTATAGGTAGAGGTACGATTAACCTTTCACTTTTCCTAAGTGATATAAGATTAAAGGTCATAAGTACTAACTCTTCTTATATTATCTAGTTTAGTTTAAAGGGACCTAATACTAAATAGTAACCTATTTAAAAGGGGGAAGATTAATATAAGTAGAGCTATATATATTCTTAAAGCCTTTTAGTAGAGTATATATTAAGGTATTATAGGTTTGCAAATCTTAAGAAAGAATGTTTTACTTTAGGATCATATCTCTTTATTAATTAGGAGTTGCAATAAGGTTATTTAAAGGTATAGTGCAAATCTAAGGAAGTAGGGTCTAGGGATTTAAAGCTTATTATTCTACTAAAGTTGACCTAATCTCTAATAGTATAGTATAACCTATTAAGGCTGACCAAGTCTCTATATATATATATAGGTATAGGTCCCCTAGTTTGTACCTAAGGGTTTCGAAAGAGTAAGGAGCTTCAAAGAGTATAAGGAGGGTTGTCGACGAGTATAGGTCAATAGGGAGTATAGAAAAGGTCGATGACTTATTCGCAAGAAGGGTTTTTCAAAGAGTCGAGTTATATTCGAGGGTTTCGAAGGAAGGAGTAAGGAGCTTCGAAGAGTATAAGGAGAGTTATCGATAAGTATAGGTCGATAGGGATTATAGAGTATTTGTAAAGGAGGGAGAGAGTCAAGAAAAGAAAAGTTATTATACTACTATAGGCAGCAGCCTATACTAGTAAAGCGAGGGTATAGTAAATATATCTTTTTTTTTCAAGTTAAAGGTGAATTTCCATTTGCAAAATGGAGTAGGTAAGGGGTCGAAAAAACGAGCTGATCTTATATTCGAAGGTCGTTTTTCAGCTTCCTTTAAAAACTAGATTAATAAGATCTAGGCATTACGTATAAGTTACTTAGGGCAATTCGTAGTAGGAGAATCGAGATCGAGTTGCTTAAGGCAGTTCGAAGTGATAATTCTAAAGGGGGTAGATATTAAGCTTCTTAGCAAAGGTTAAGTTAATCTTTTCTTATATTATAACTTACTCTAAAGCATATAAAAGGGCGATAATCGAGTAACGCTAACTGTATTACCTTAAGAGGTACGTTATATAATAGAAAAGAAAAGATAAAGAAGAGAAACTCTTTAGTAAAGCTCCTTTAGAATAAGTATAGGTACTTTACTAGCGTATATATGATCTAGCCACCTCGCTACCTTAGCGTGCACCTGACTTCTTGCAGTCTTAGCGACACGTGATATAACCGTGCATATGATGCGGCCGTAATAGTAGTAATAATTAAAAAGGCTATAAAGGAAATAAGGAAAATCCATACTACTTGTAAGATTAATAACGCTTTAAGCGTAAAGAATAGCCTTAAAACCACTTATATCTACGATTTGAAGATAAAAGACCTAGTATTAGTATATTAGGAAAAGGGAGGATAGATAGGCCTATTTAAGTTCTTAGGCTTAAAGAACGAAACTTATATAGTCAATATCAATAGTAAAATAAGGCACTTTAAATCGATAAGCGTACGTTTATTTAAAATCGATAATAAAGAAAACTGCCTAAAGGAAACCAAAGGAACTAAACCTAAAGAGCGAATGACTATCGAAAGGGAGTAAGACGCAACCGACGTTAATAAAGAAGTAAAGCCCTCTCGCTTAGTTAAGCTGTAATTTAATAACTGTAAGCAATCGCCAAAAGTAGAGGTTCCCTTCATTAAGCCTATTTCCAGCTTTCCTATAATTAATAATAATTATAATACTAAGATATAGATATCCTTTAAAGCAGACGATAAGCTATATATAGTTAAATCAGAGGTATTCTTAATAGAAAAGGAGAATAGGGACTAGGAACTATCGCATAAGCTATAGGCAAAAGGCAAGATCACTACTCTTAAGCGCCCTTTCTAGTAATCTCGCCTAAAGGAGTACTAAGGGCTAATAAATAAGAGGGTATTTATACTAATAAATAAAAATGACCCTATTATAAAAGGTAAGAGGATCTTTAAATTCAAAATGGTTAATAAGATAAAAGGGAAGGAAATAGACCACCTATTCGAAAAATCAAAGCTAGTTATATAAGCTTAAAACGATACTAGTAAGAAGGAGAAAGGTATAATCACCTAATCTCTAACGATCTAATAAGCAAGCTAACGCCTTTTAATATACCTTTTAGTATTAATCCAGGAATACTTTAAAGAATAAGGTAAGAAGGGCATTCTCAGCCTACGGGATATTATATAAGCATATATTTAAGCAGCTTTAAAGCTATTACGCGATATATTTATATTTCCTTTATAAGATATTACTAAGCCGTTTCCCGCAGGTATAGTCTTTAAAGTAGTACTACCGCTTTATAGTATTCCTAAATTAAGAAACTACTAGTTTAATACCTATTATAAGCACTATTATAGCAATCTTAGTATAGTTAACTCAACTTATAACCCTTATCTATTAGTAACCTTAAGCACTTTTCTCCTTTTTAGCGTAATAGGAATATAAATAGACAATACTTTAATACTTAAAGAGGCAGACTTTTTAAAAAAGGAAAAGGACAAGATTAAAAGGGTAGGAATCCTTATAAAGCTAATATAATACCTATTGAGCACTAAATCACTAGCTTTTATTAGGTATATTATTTCTTAAGAAAGAGATATAATATATATGCGATAAAAGGGCTAAGGCTAAAGGCTAGAACTAGTCGATACTTCTTAAAAGGGCTATAAGTAATAATACCTAAAGTAAAGAGCAAAGGGTGCTTTTTTAACTATAATCTGCCAGCTAAAAGCTTCCTTCGATTTATTAGCTGCAGCCTAATACTAGGATATAATAGTTTAAGATATAGAGAATCTAAATAAGCGATTTAAATGGATTTGAGATAATCCTAAAAGAGGCCTGACCTACCTTGCTATTAATTTATAAAACGCTAAGCTATTCGCATTTATCGATAGATCTTTTACTAATAATAAGGATTTAAGCTCGCAGATCAGCTATATTATTATAGTAGCTATTAAAGAAGAAGGAGAATCGCAGTTTACTTTAAAAGGCAACATTCTATACTATAGATTAATGAAGTATAAGAGAGTAATAAGAGCTATACTAGCCTTTGAACTATACGCTATAGTAGTAGGTATTAATATACTAGTTTCTATAGCTATAACGATCGATATTGTGACGAACCTGCATGTCTTTGCCTTTGTCACGTGTTCTAGTATCCCGGGGACCTATATATTCTTATACCTTCCTTTACTAGCGCTACCTACCGCCTTCTTATATATATAGTAATGCTCCCTTATTATCAACTGGCTTCTTTAGTTGTTGATTCTAAGTTAATTGCTTTAAAGGTTTTAACTCAGTTATATAATTGCCCTTATAGATATAACCTTGCTTTCTATATATATAGAGTAGTTATATTATTAATAACTCTTTATACTATCGCTAAAACGATAGTAAACTTTCGAAACCTCCTTATAGATTCCTTTCTACGCTAAGCATACTACTGCCGCAAATAGAAAGAAGGCCTATACCAGTTTATACTAAAGAATAGCTCTAACTATAAGACAACCGCTTAAAGGTACTACCTCCTCCTCTCTTATCGACAAAGATGCCTCTGCGTTTAGTCGATCTAGTAAAATGAAAAGATCCGACGCTCCTCTTTATAGCCTAGCTGCTTTTAAAAGCTCTAAGGAAGAAGCCGAAGAACCCCTTTCTCAACTATAGATAAAGAAGCAAATAGCCGCTACTGTTCCAACTCTTGTTGCTACTTTAGCTTTAGCTCTAGCACCCTAAGCTAATAATAATCTAATAATAGCTAAGCTCTTCGAACGAATACAGGAGCTTAAACGAGCTTTGGTAAAGCGAGACTCTTAAACTCCTTGCGCGTCGAGCGCTGCTGCTGCTGCTTCTCCCTCTTCTTTAATGCTATAATAAACCTAAACTCTAATCCCCTTAGTCGAAGAAGATCATTTCCTTTGCTAGCAAGTACGATTTTCTACTCCAGCCAGTACTCCTGACCTCTAAGCTTCTATAGCTCCCTCTATTAGTAGATGTCCTCGAATTGATAAGGTACCTTACCTTATTAAAAAACTATTAAATAAAAAGGAATATTAGGCTAAGTTATAGGAATCTCGAATCTTTAATAACTTAGATAACTATTATACTTACTTTTCCTTAGAACGCTTGATTAAGAACTATATCCTTAATCAGACGGAAGGTATTGCGCGCGACTTCTTTACGCCTAAGGTTTAAGACTATCGAGACTCTACCCCTCTTAAGCAGCTAATTAAAGAGCTTATAGATTTCCTTACTAATCTTATAGAATAAGATAATGCTAAGCTCGACTTCCAAAAGCTCTATATAACTTATAAATAGCCGTTTTAGGAATTCTACCTTAAGTTTAGTCGACTTGCTTCTATCGCTAAGACTACTAATAAATACCGCCTTTAAAGCGCCCTTTGCGAAAAAATAATAGTACGTATTTATATGCGACTTTATTAGCAATAGGGACGTACGAAAACTCTTAAAGAGTAGGTAGAAGCCATCTAATTAGAAGATACTAGCATCTATGCTAAGGAAACCTTATACTCGGCTACCCCCTCTTTAATAGTAACCCCTTTATGCTATTCCATTCCTACCGCTTCAAAGACCGGTTAAAAAGCTTACCTTCCTAATAACAATAGGTCCTACCAAGCCCCTAAGGCAAGCTATGATAACTACTATTACTATAATCAACGCTCCCTTTCGCTTAGCCTTATGCAATACTCCTATAGTAGCTAAGGCGCTCCAGGCAGGTCGACCCCTCCTGCCTCTTCCTCTAACGTTTAACGCTTCTTATCGCCTTCCCCTTGAATTAACGAGCTTAAGGTTAATTTAATAGACGTCCCTAATAATAAACTATTAATTGATCTTAATAACTAGCTAAAGGTTGATTCGAAGGGAAAAGGAAGGGCTTAGGCAAAGCCTCCTTTTTAGGCCTCTTTAAAGATATGCAATACCTTAACCTAATAAAACTCCTTAGTAGCAAAGCTCTAACTACTATAGTTAAGCTTATTAAGAATGGCCTATTCTATAAGGTATCTATACTTCTTAATATAAAAGCTAACAGTTATATATTAATCGATTTTTCCTTAATCAAATCTCTTTTTGAATTTCTTTAGCCTATTTTCTACCGACTACCTATCCTATTCCCTATTAAAGGATATAATAGTATATAGGGAACTATAGTCATTTATTATATATTTTTAAACCTTATAATTGATAATCGTTTGCAATCTTATACTCCTTTTCTTATTATAAACCTTAGAAACTATAGTATAATTATTAAGCGATGCTAGTTCGAAGAATATTATATGCAAATCGACGTTATAAGCCGTAAGCTAATTTGGCCCCCTTCCTACCTATTAACGATTATATATATAAAGAATACTAAACTGATCGACCTTCGATAAGATCTAGTTAACCTACGCTATTAATAAGATGCTAAGCGCTAAGATGCTGCTATAGATTAATAAATTAGCGCCTCGCTCCCTGCCTCGCTAGCTACTCAGCTAGCTTCGATAGATTTACGTATTTCCAGCTTAGATAAAGACCCTTTTATAATACCTTCTCTTACCTCTTTAATATAGTAAAGATAGGAAACTTTAGACTAAAGAGTTTAAGGCCTTAGAGTGCTTAGCAATATAGTAGCTCTCCCTCTTATAAAGCAAGTAACGTTTAAAGCATACGATGCCTCTTATAATCAGAAGCTCGTACGCCTCTTACGCTTTATACTAAGGCCTCTAACCGATTCCTTCCTATTTGCTATCAAAACGCCTATTGCTATCAATTCTTATAAGCTATCCCGATTTTAAAGGAAGAAGGTATTACCCTCCTTACCTTAAGTGAATTTGCACTATATATCGGCCTATGCCTTTTATATGATTGTAAAAAATCGGAAGCAAGTAGAGATTTTTACAACTTCCTTATATAAAATTGACTTATTGATCTATAGGTCTTCTTTTATACTATATAAAACTAGCGATCGGCATAACCTCTTAAAGAAGTACAAAGAAGGTATTATATCTATTGCCTCTTTCTCTATTAGCCTCTCTGAGCTAGTGTAAGAACCTCCTATTCCTTAAGTCTATAGTGAATATGCTTTAGCCTTTAGTAAATCTGCTAGCAACTAGCTTCTTCCTTATCGCCCTTACAACTATAAGATCGATTTAAGAGAGAACGCTAAGAAGGCCTTAAAGTATTCCTTATTATATAAAATATCAATCCTAAAGCTAAAAGCTATTAAAGCTTACCTTATCGACAACCTTAATAAAGGGTTTATTAAAGCATCCTCTATACCTTATACTACTCCGATCCTTTTTATTAAAAAACCCGACGGCTCTCTACGCCTTTATATAGATTATTAAGCTCTTAATGCACTAACTTGCAAAGATCGATACCCTCTTCCGCTAATTGATAAGACCTTAGCCTATCTCTCTAGCGCTAAGATCTTTATAAAGCTTAATATATAGCAAGCTTTTCACTATATATGCATAGATCCAGATTCTAAAGAATTGATAACATTTAGAACGCGCTATAGAATATATAAGTGTAAGGTGCTACTATTTGGCCTTACTAACGGTCTAGCTATATACTAACGCTATATAAACGATGTCCTTTTCAATTATCTTAACGATTTTTATACTACGTACTTCGACAATATCTTAATTTATTTATCTAACCTGCTCAACTATAAGATCTATATTAAAAAGGTGCTCTAACGCCTGATTGACGTAGGTCTTTAAGTAGACTTAAAGAAATGCGAATTCAATATCACGCGTATAAAATATCTCAGATTCATTATCTTAATAGAAGGGTTAGAGGTAGACTTAGAAAAGGTATCTATTATTACCAATTGAAAGTACCCTTCAACTATTAAAGGTATTCAGTCATTCCTTAGTTTTTGCAATTTCTATTATCGTTTTATTAAGGACTATAGTATAAAAGCCAAGCCCTTAATAGAACTTATAAAAAACAATATTCCTTTTATCTTTTCCTTTAAGTGTAAGCACTCTTTCCTTCTTTTATAATAAGCTCTTATTATAGCCCTAGTGCTCTAATACTACTACTAGGAGCTGCCTTATCTTTTAGAGACTAATGCCTTTAATAGAGTTATCGCATCGGTCCTTTCCTAATTATATAGAGACGATTGGCTCCCAGTTGCTTATTATAATAAGACCATAGCCCCTGCCGAGCTTAATTATACTATCTATAATAAAGAAATGCTAGCGATTATTTATTCGTTTAAATACTTCCGCCTTAAGCTCGCAGGATCACCTTATAAGATCAAGGTCTATACTAATCATAAGGCGCTAAAGTACTTTATATTTAGCAAAGATCTTAATTTACGCTAAGCCTACTAGGCTAAGCTTCTTACCAATTATAACTTTATTATCTTATACCAATTAGGCTCCTAAAACCCCTTAGCCGACGCCTTTACTAAGCGCATCGACGAATTAAATGATTAGAATAGTAAGAAACGCTCCTAGTATAGTATGCGCACTTTGCTATAACTAGACCAAATCGACCCTTAACTCCTTTCTAAATAGCTACGCCCCCTTAGCTAGTATAACGAATTTGTTTTAAAAGTCGCGGACCTCTCTCTTACCTTTTACATTATAGATCAGGTCCTTAAGGCTAATAGAACCTTACCTAATCTATACGCTCTCCGCTTATAAGCCTTATATAGCACTAATGCGTAAAATACTCTTTTACCCTTAGATTCCGATCTTAAGGTAGCTCTAGCTTTAGAAAACACTAAGCTCCTATCTTATAAAGCTATATTAAGAGATAAGAATACCAACCTACTATAAGCGAGCAAATACTCTATAGAAGGAGATCTCCTTCTATACAAGGATCGTCTTATAGTACCTGATATAGACTACCTATAAACCCTTCTTATTAGAGAAGTATATAATAACGTTTTAACCGCGCACCCTTCTATATCGAAAACGTACTAGCTGCTTTCTAATTAATACTATTAGCATAGTATCTCCTCTTATATTAAGTAGTATTATCGCAACTATTATACCTATCGTCGTTCGTCGGTCTTATATAATAAAAAGCTAAGTTTACTATAACCTTTGCCGATCCCTACTCGCCTATAGGAGTATATTAATATAGACTATATATCTACTAATACTAATAAGCATAGTTATAATAATGTCTTTGTTATTATAGACCGTTTTAGTAAGTAAGCTATTTCCATCCCTTATAATAAGAAGATCGATATAAGAGAAACCGCTAAGTTATACATTTACTATATTCTTAAGTACTTTAGCGCACCTTATATAATCACATCTGACTAAGGTCCTTAATATATCTCTTCATTTTAAAACCAGCTTAATACGATTCTTAATACGAAACTATAACTATCTATAGCCAACTACTTAAAGATAGATAGTCAAATTAAAATCTATAATCAATACTTACAAAAGCGCCTTTATCTATTCATTAGCTACTATTAAGACGATTAATCGGAATTCCTCCCTATAATAGACTACGCCCAACTGACGTTGCTATACGACTCCCTCGGCGGCCTTACTCCCTTTGAGGTCGTCTATAGCTATACCTCCTATACCAACTGGGATTAGAAGCTTAATATTCCTAATAGCAAGCTTCCTTTTACTAAAATCAATTGATAAGACGCGCTATATTATACTGCGCGCTATTATAAAGCATAGAAGCTTGCGACCTCGCACCTGCAGCACGCGTAGAAGCGTAACGCTAAGCAAGCTAACCGCTTTTATCGACTTATTGATTTCGGCCTTAGAGACTAAGTCTAGTTGGATATGCGGCTATTCCTAATATAGCGACTATTAAAGAAGCTAGATTTCCCTACTAATAGCCCTTTTGACGTTATAGACAAAGTCTTTAGCTTATATAAGCTTAAGCTACCTAACTCTATAAAGGTATATAATATATTCTACCTTTAATGCTTGCGTAAGACTTCTAACAACCCTTTGCTAAGATAAGTAGTCGAACCTCTGCTATCGATTAATATTATAAGTGATAATGAATTCGAAGTTAAGGATCTCCTTGCTATACGAAAAAAGAAAGGAGCCTTAGAATATAGAGCTTTATAGCTAAATCGCGATATCGATCTAGCGTAGTATAACGCATCGGATTTCAAGTATACCCTAATTAAGCTATATAATTTTCATTTAAAGAACTTAGAACTCCCTAGTCCTTTAAAGAATATTAACTTATAGCTAAAAGCATACTCTAATAGTATCAACGACTATAACTATTTAAACAATAGTTAAGAAATAGACAAACGCTTAAAGGCGAGCTTTTTTCAAAAGGAGGAGTAATATAACGAACCTATATATCTTTGCCTTTATTATATATTCTAAGATCCCGGGGACCTATATATTCTTATACCTTCCTTTACCAGCGCTACCCGCCGCCTTCTTATATATATAGCAGTGCTCCCTTATTATCAACTGGCTTCTTTAATTATTGATTCTAAGTTGATTGCTCTAAAGGTTTTGACTCGGTCATATAATTGCCCTCGTGGACGTGACCCTGCTTTCTATATACACAGAGTGGTCACAGATATAATAATAGCTAAGCTAAGTCTATCCCACCTCTTTATTATTATATATATAGATTCCCTTTCCTTATAAAAGTGTATTATCAAATTAGGTACTATAAAGGAGAAACGATTAATAATCGATATAATAGCTATTTGATAATCGTATAAGAATAGGGAGCTTATAGAGATATATTAGATTAATAGCGCTAATAATCCCGCTGATACTATAATAAAAGCCAATCTAAATCAGGCCCTTTAATAGCTAGTAGATACTAATTTAATAACTATTAAAAAGGAGGGATAGGTATAAAGGCCTATTAGGGTATAATTAGACTTAAAAAGGTCTTAGATTAACGATATCTGATATTTTTAATTGCAAGCTATTAGCAATTTTTTTATTTTACTATAAGATATATTCCTATACTTATTATTACTACCTTCTTTTATCTTTTTCTTACTTACTTGCGAGTACTTGCATTTTTTTTATTACTTAAGTAGTACTTAAGAAGGAGATTATAGTAAAGTAGCAATTATTATATTATTAAAAACAATGATCTACTAACGATTCTACCCTTAATAAGCACTTATCTTAAGCACTAGGATTTCTAAGGCGTAGTTCCCTAGCTGCTTAAGTCCTAAAGGCCTTACTACTTAAAATAGCAACTAAGTTGGCCTATTCCTCTTAAGCTTATACTTAAGCGAAAGCGGCCGCGATCTTTACTAGATTAGGTTTATTTAAATTATTAAGATCTAAATCCCTACCTTTTAAAGAGCCTTTAAAAGGCACTTATCTACCCTTGGCTTTTTAGCGGTAGATATTATTAAAGGGAGCCTAAGAGCGGCCTTTAGCTAAGCTAGATAGCAATTTTATATATTAAAGGGAGCCGAGTACCTTAGCGCCTTAAGTCTTAAAATGCCTAAAGGTAGTATTATTGCCTTAAATAGCGCGCAATAGATCTTGCGAATAATCAGTTATTAATATTAGATAGATTTTAAGGTACTTATAGCTTATTAGGTATTCGCAAGGTCGATACTATAATAGAGGGTATAAGCTTCGTTTAGCTAAGCTAGCTAAAGGGCATTTTAAGTCTTTAAGACTATAGAGATTTATATTTAAGTCTCCTTAGATAGGATTTAAGCTGCCTTTTAAATTGTATTAACGTTACCGCTTGTGAAATATGAGGGCTGGCCGATATGGTAAAGAGAGTATAAGGTAGTATTGAGTAGTAAGTAATAGTAGTAGTTGAAGAACTTGGAGACTTAGGAGGCTTGATTCCTAAC
>JAENRP010000605.1:0-15503 GCA_024741835.1 Diplocarpon mali | reverse complement strand
TAATAGAGCGCCTTTTTATTTTAATAAGTAGGCCTTTAAAAAGGTAGGATTTATCTGTTATATATATTATACAATTAGTATTATTATACTAATTGGATTTAAGGATCTTATAAAGATCGGCTTTTAAGATATAGGTATCTTTATTATAATTATTATTTAAATTATTAAATGTGGATTTAGGTTTAAATAACCTACTATTATTATTAAAGGTATTTGCTAAAGTCTTAATTAAATAGCCTTTTCCTTTTCCTTTCCTTAATAGTTGCGGCCTTTAGTAGAATAAGGGTAGTTTGCTTTTTAACTTCTGCTTCGATTGCTTTTTAATATTAAAGCTAGCAACTATATTAATCAGTTACCTTTTAACTTTATAATTAGTAATATTATAAGTACTATTATAGAAGTAGCATTCCTAATAAGCTTAAAGGCTTGTCCTACGCTCCTTCCTCTTCTTAGGCTTATTATTACCTTATAATGCGGCATTTGCTAATTTAAAGCGTCCTTCGAGGTCTTGCTTAATAATTCGAAGGAGGTCGATCTTCTTATAGATCTTAAGGTTAGGTTAGATAAAAAGAGATTGTTTTATAATAGTAAACTTAAGAGGGAGGCTATTAAGTAGGAAATTAAAAAGCTGAGTTTCTTTAAAAGTCATAGCTATCCTAGGATCTATAGCTCTTACTCTCCTTTTTACTTTATATAGTATAAATTAAGTAAAGTCTATATTTATATCTATATCCTTATTATCCTTATCTTTTCTATATTAAAATGAAGTGATTTACTATAGTAGATGCTAAGTATTAAAGGTAGTTGTTTAAAAGTATTTTACTTTTAAAGTATCCTATCTTATCTTTATATTATTATAAACTCAAATAAAATCTTAGTCTTTATCGCTTAAACCTTTATTAAACTTAAGCTTATATTTAGCTAAGGCCAGCTTATACTCCTTCTCCTTTTCTATATTTAAAATCTACTTTTAAGAACCTTAGTTATTATTTATTAAAGCTCTTAAGCTAAGCTTATTTAATATATTTAAAAGGTCTTTAATAGTTATAGTAGAAGTAGACGAATTAATAGAAGGAGTATAAAGGGCTATTCTCGCGTATTTAATAAGTGTCTTTCAAATCGCTATTTTAATGCCTTTACTCTTGAAGTAAAGCTCTAAATCGTTGAACTATTATTACTAATTCTTTTAAAAGAGTTAAAGGTCTTTAGGTTTAATGTTTCGATTAGAATCGGAAGCTATTGCCGTTTTAAATAGAATTGCGTTAATCAAATAAATTAAATAGTTAAAGGTACTCCTCCTATTAAAAAGTTAAAATAATTAAATAGCAGTATTATAAAAGTATTAAATAAGAAGGAAGTCCTCTTATTGAAAAGGGTTTTTTAAGCTATAATATAGGGAATTATACCTCTTACGAAATATAGTAAAGTAAGGAATTATACCTCTTATAGTACTAAGGGTTATAGAATAAGGAATTATACCTCTTATAATATAGGTTAGCTAAATAAGGAATTATACCTCCTATTCGCCGATTGCTTGCCTTTTACTATAAATCTTATTTAACTTCCTATTAATAGTTATAATATAAGTGCTTTCTAAAGGAAGTTAATAATCAATTATTGGTTTAGCTAAGGCTTATAACCTATTAAGCTTAAGTAAGTCGGCGTAGTAGGTAAAGGAGGCTTTTAAAGGTCGATAGTCAATCTATTAATAAGAGTTAAAGAAGGAAGGTTACCCCTTTCTTCCTCATAACTATATATATATCAATATCCTACTAATTAAGTAATAGGGTTATATAATAATACATTAGAGTAATAGCTATATTACCTATCTTAATAATATTAGCGTTTCACTTATACTTTAAAGGCCTAGAGAACCTCTATAACTACGTCTCTACCCTTCGATCTTAATAGCAACGTTTAAAGCATACTACTATACTTATCCTTAATTAAAAGAACTTATAAGCAATTATTATATAAGTTATTTAAAAAGTCAAAGAGATCTTAAGAGATATTAAAGAAGGGCTTTAAAGATCGGTTCTTTAAGGTAGTATAAGAAATAACTTGCTTAGTAGACGCTACTACGCATATAGGGCACTCTAGCCTTTGTATTCCTTTAATCTTCACTCCTTTAGCGCACTTGACTAGCACTTAAAGAGCCTCTATACTTAAGTAGCTAGCGTAAAGGTATTATATATATATATTATTGTCCCGCACCTTAATAGGCGTATAGCTAGATTAAAACTTATTATAAAGTGTCGTCTTAGCTATAAAGAACGCTATTAAAGTAAAGAAGTTATATTAAAGTATATTTAAAAGATCTAAATAGTTAATAGGCTTATATTTAAAGAAAATGAGATTATAGTAATACTTTAATTAAGCTTGCTTTATAGAATCTGCGATGCTCTTAAAGCGCAAAGTGAGGTCTACCTTAAAGTACTAAAAACCCTTATTCGTAAGGAGTCTCTTTAAGATAATATTAATAGTAAACTCTTTTATAATAGCTATATTGCGTAGCATTATCCCTATAGGAGAGCCGTTATACTATAGAAGAGAGTCTACTATATATCTATTACCTCTTTTAATAATTAGGAGTCTTAAAGTACCTACTTTAATATATTGCTATAAGTCGTTAAAAGGCTTAAAGGTACTTGCAATAAGTAAATCCTTCGAATTAATAATATAAGTAGCCGCGCAGTTATTAAGAAGCGTACTTAAGGAGAGTAGATGGCGTTTTAGCTTAAAGAGGTAGTAGACGTTAAACGATTCTTCAAAGGCATCGAAGGCATAGGGATCTATTACTATAAAGACTGGTAAGTTCTCCCTTTTGCTTAAACTATCCTTTTTAAAAGCTAAAGCCCTTTCCTTAAATTTATCAATTGCTATTACCGCAATATCATTCTCTTTAAGCTATACTTAAAGACCTTTGAATTAGTCTCTTGCGTTTAATGCCTTTTATATTTATAAGACCTCCTCTTATAAAAGGAGAACCTTCAAGTTATCCTTACGCTTATCTATAGTATATAATAGTTTCTAATAGTCCTAGGGCTTTTAATAATAATTAGTAGAGCCTTTATAAGGGCACTTAGGCCTAATCTCTAATTTAAAGCTTATAAAGCGACTTTAAGAACTACTTATTAAAGCCTGCGAAAGGGTTTTAGCATCTAAGAAAGACTTTTAAGTAGTAAAAACTACTAGCCCTTTATTATCAGTTGCTTTATTAGATTCAATACTTATTAAGGCGCGGCTTAGCTATATTAAGTCATACTTATATAAGGTTCCCATCTGCTTATTAGTGATTATTTCCTCCTTTAAGCGAGTCGCTTAGCTTAAATTAATCTTTATTATAACTAAGTCTAAAAAGTCAGTTACTCCTAGTCTCCCTTTAATTTTAAAAAGACTATATTACTTTATTAAGCGGTATACCTCCTACTACTCCCAGATCTACTATTAAGTATTAGTTCTCTTAGTCTTACCTTAGCGTAATACGTTATGGTATTAGAGCCTTATTTAAGATTGAATAGCCTTATTAGAAGGCGCAATATCATACTTTAAAATAGATATTAAGCCTTAAAGTAAGAGTTGCTAATTTACTAAATTAGCATATAGGTCATTAATAGTAGTTCTACTTATAAGAGTATCTCTATTAGGTATTAAGAAGGAGAGCTTCTTAGCTTCGATTTGTATTTAAGCTATCGCAGAAGTTAAAAGCGTTCTATCAACGGTCTTAAAGACCTATTTTAAAAGTAGATTATAGTATTTGTATTAGGTCTTCTAAGTCTCCTTGCGCATAAGGTACTCTTTTATTAGGATTTTATATTCGTCCTTAATATCCTTATAAGAAGCCTATAGAGGAGGAGCCTTTAACAGATCTCTTAAGGGAAAGCGGGCGTAAATCTATTCGATTAAAGTAGTTATATACTCTTTATATAACCTTGCGTATACTATGCATAAGTTAGCTGTTTCCAATTCCTTAAGCTCTTATATAAAGGGAGCTTAAAGCTTAGTCTTTATAATTGATTTAAATAAGAGTCTTAAATTAGTAAAATTAGTAATATTATAAAGCTTAGCGAAAAATATATATTTATTAAACTACTTTACTTAAAAGGTAAAGGTATTAAAGCAAGGCTTAAAGATGCTTAAAGCGTTAAATATATTAAATGGAGTTTAGTAAAAAGGTTAAATATATAAATGGAATTTATAAATAAGGTTCGATCGGAAAATGGAGATTTATTAATTGAAAATAAAGGTCCTTTAAGTTATTATAAATACTTAAAAAGTCAGTTAGGAGCTTAAAGGGCCCTTTAGCCGATTGCATATAAAAAGAAAGCATATTAAAGTGCTTATAGGGCTTATAACTATAGTGCAGTTGGCTAAAGGGCCTTTATTAGGTCGCTTAAAAGGCTCGCAGAAGTAAGAGAAGATAATTGATTATATTATTCTTTAATATATATATAATAAGGAGACTTCGGAAAGAAAAGGGAGAATCTATAACTTAGCAGAATCACATAGAAGGTCTCTAGAATAAGTAGAGACTCCGCCTATTCCATATAACAGATTGACTTAGATTCTAAACGTCCTTTAAGCCCTTTTGAATTTCGAAGTACTCCTTTTAATAACCAATCTTATAATATTAAAGCTTCGCCTTTGCCTTTTATAGATTCTATTAACTCAAACGGTTAATATAAAATAATAATAGTATTAAGATAGGTAATATAGCTATTACTTCTATATATTATTATATAATCCTATTGCTTAATTAGTAGGATATTAATATATATATAGCTATAAGGAAGAAAGGGGTAACCTTCTTTCCCTAACTCTTATTAATATATCGACTATCGACCTTTAAAAGCCTCCTTTACCTACTGCGCCGACTTACTTAAGCTTAATAGGTTATAAGCTTTAGCTAGACCGATAATTGATTATTAACTTCCTTTAAAAAGCACTTACGCTATAACTATTAATAGGAAGTTGAATAAGACTTATAGTAAAAGGCAAGCAATTGGCGAATAGGAGGTATAACTCCCTATTTAGCTAACCTATATTATAAGAGGTATAATTCCTTACTTTATAACCCTTAGTACTGCAAGAGGTGTAATTCCTTGCTTTACTATATTTTATAAGAGGCATGATTCCTTGCGTTATAGCCTAAAAACCCTTTTCGGTAAGAGGACTTCCTCCCTATTTAATACTTCTATAATACTGCTATTTAATTCTTTCAACTTTTCGATAGGAGGAGTGCCTTTAATTATTTAATTTATTTGATTTTTAATGCAATTCTATTCGAAACGGTAATAGCTTTTGATTCCGATCGAAACAATAAGCCTAAAGACCTTTAACTCTCTTAAAAGAACTGGCAATAATAGTTCGATAATTTAAAGCTTTACTTTAAGAGCAAAGGCATCGAAATAGCAATTTAAAAGACACTTATTAAATACGCAAGAATAGCCTCTTATACTCCTTCTACTAATTCATCTACTTCTACTTTAATAATTAATATAACTGCTAAGGACCTTTTAAATATATTAAATAAGCTTAGCCTAAGAGCTTTAGTAGATAATAACTAAGGTTCTTAAAGGCAGATTTTAGATATGGAAAAGGAAAAGGAGTATAAGCTAGCCTTAGCTAAATATAAGCTTAAGATCAATAGAGGTTTAAGTAATAAAGATTGAGATTTTATTTAAATTTATAATAATATAAAGATAAGATAGGATACTTTAAAGGTAAAATACTCTTAAATAACTGCCTTTAATACTTAATATCTACTATAGTAGATTACTTTATTTTAATATAAAAAAGATAAAGATAGTAAGGATATAGATATAAATATAAACTTTACTTAATTTATACTATATAAAGTAAGGAGGAGAGTAAGAGCCGCAGATCCTAAGATAGCTATAACTTTTAAGGAAATTTAGCTTTTTAATTTCCTACTTAATAGCCTTTCTCTTAAGTTCGCTATTATGAAATAATCTCTTCTTATTTGACCTAACCTTAAGATCTAACCCTAACCCTAAGTGAAAATATCGTTATTTTAAGAAGTGACTCGCAGGCCTAGCCTAAGAGTAAAATCACCTTTTAATTAAAAAGAGGAATTTTCCTTAAGGACTAGCTTTATAATTAGGCTATCTTTATCAAATCGAATATAAGATGATCGAATAATCTTCTCCCTTATTTATAATAGCATATAGATCTAATAGATACTTTTGCTATCAAATCCGATAAGAGTACCTACCTCTACTCTTAAAGCGAGTTTATTACTCTAAGTTCGCTTTTCTTTCTTAATTAAGACGTAGACTTAATAGTCTAGTACTTTAAAATGCTTGATTAAAGGAGTATAGGCTTTATTAGCATTAATATTATCCTAAAAGACCTTATATAGAGTCTTGCTATTTAAAATATCAAAGGCAATAAGATTAGTAATATATATTACTATAAGAAGGAGGTAAGGCTAAAGAAAGGTTAGGATATTTTAATCAATTATAGCTATTTGCAACTTTTCTATTAATATATAAATAGATTGTTTAAATCTACCGTCTTATTCTAGTATATATAGAGTAGATTCCTTTAAAATTATACTAAGGTTTTCTATAAGTATTCGCATTTATAAAAGAGAGTACTCCTTGCCTCTATCAGTTCTCTACTACTTGATTATGCGATTGTACTAAGTTATTGAGATAGGTGATACAGCTATCACTCTGATGTATTGTTATATAACCCTACTGCTTAGTCAGTAGGATGTTGATACGTATATAGCTGTAAGGAAGAAAGAGGCAACCTTCCTTCCTTAACTCTTACTAATATATCGACTATTAACCTTTAGAAGCCTCCTTTACCTACTGCGCCGACTAACTTAAGCTTAATAGGTTATAAGCCTTAGCTAGACTGATAATTGATTATTAACTTCCTTTAGAAAGCACTTGCGCCGCAACTATTAATAGGAAGTTGAACGAAACTTATAGTAAAAGGCGAGCAATCGGCGAATAGGAGGTATGATTCCCTATTTAGCTAACTTGTAATATAAGAGGTATGATTCCTTGCTTTATAACCTTAGTACTATAATAGGTGTGATTCCTTGCTTTATTATATTTCGTAAGAGGTATGATTCCCTATATTATAACTTAAAAACCCTTTTCAATAAGAGGACTTCTTCCTTATTTAATACTTTTATAATACCTACTATTTAATTATTTCGACTTTTCGATAGGAGGAGTGCCTTCTACTATTTAATTTATTTGATTTTAATACATATTTTCTTTAAAACGGCAATAGCTTCCGATTCTGATCGAAATACTAGACTTAAAGACCTCTAAGTCTTTGGAAAGAACTGGTAATAATAGTTCGACGATTTAAAGCTTTACTTTAAGAGTAAAGGCATTAAAATAGCGATTTAAAAGATACTTATTAAATACGCAAGAATAGCCTCTTATACTCCTTCTATCGATTTATCTACTTCTACTTTAATAGCTAATACAATTGCTAAGGACCTTTTAAATATATTGAGTAAGCTTAGCTTAAGAGCTTTAATAGATAATAATTGAGAATCTTAAAGGTAGATTTTAAATATGGAAAAGGAGAAGGAGTATAGGCTGGCCTTTGCTAAATGTAAGCTTAAAATCAATAAAGGTTTAAGCGATAAAGACTGAGATTTTATTCGAATTTATAATAATGCGAAGATAAGATAGGATACTTTAAAGGTAAAATACTTTTAAATAAATGCCTTTAATACTTAGCATCTACTATGATAGATCACTTTATTTTAATATAGAAAAGATAAAGATAGTAAGGATATAGATATAAATATAGACTTTACTTAATCTATATTATATAAAGTAAAAAGAAGAGTAAAAGCTATAGATCCTAAGATAGCTACGACTTTTAAGGAAACTCAGCTTTTTAATTTCCTACTTAATAGCCTTCCTTTTAAATTCGCTATTATAAAATAATCTTTTCTTATTTAACCTAACCTTAAGATCTATAAGAAGATTGACCTCCTTTAAACTATTAAGTAAGACCTTAAAGGACGCTTTAAGTCGGCAAACGCCATATTATAAAGCAATAATAAGCTTAAGAAGAGGAAAGAGCGTAGGACGAGTCCTTAAGCTTATTAAGGATGCTACTTTTATAATAGTACTTATAATATTGCTAATTGTAAAGTTAAAAGGCAACTAATTAATATAGTTGCTAGCTTTAATATTAAAAAGTAATTAAAGCAAAAGTTAAGAAGTAAACTACCCTTATCCTATTAAAGGCCGCAACTATTAAAAAAAGGCAAAGGAAAAGGCTATTTAACTAAGACTTTAGTAAATACCTTTAATAATAATAGTAAGTTATCTAAACCTAAATCTACTTTTAATAATTTAAATGATAATTATAATAAAGATGCCTATATTTTAAAAGCCGATCTTCGTAAGATCTTTAAATCCGATCGGTATAATAATACTAATTGTATAGTATATATAACTAATAAGCCCTACCTATTTATTAGCCCGCTTATTAAGATTAAAAGGCGCTTTATTAAAGTTAGTAGTAGAAGATTATATATAGATTTAATAGGTATAGTAGAGATAAATATCGCTAGCGTTTCTTTCCTTTTATCAAATATTCTTCTTATACTTAGCTTAAGTATCAATCTTTTATTTAACCGTAGGATTTATATAAAGCTGAATTGTATTAGGGTTTTTAATAATCAATTTATATAGTTTATAAATAATAATTATAAAGTGATCTTTAAAGTTAAAATTAAAGATAGACTTTATAATATCTTAAAAGTGATATTATAGAAATTAACTCTTAAGCTAGACTTATAAGTGGATTCCTTTAAGGAAAGTACACTCTTTACCTTAATACAATTAAGTAAGAATAAGGAGAATAGATAGAGTCTTAAGCTAGGATTGCAAGTAAAAGTCGCAAAGATGACTTTTAAGCTAAGACTATAGGTAGATTATAAGATATCTTTAAAGATATGTCTTAAGCTAGGATTATAAGTGAATTTAATAGAAATAACTCTTTAGCTAAGACTGTAAGTAGATTTTATAGATTTATTAATAATAATTCTTAGGCTAGGATCGTAAGTGAAACTTGTGAAAATAACTCTTAAGCTAGGACTGTAAGTGAACTTCGCGGATTTGTTAAAAACGACTCTTAAGCTAGGACTATAAGTGGATCTTGCTATTTTTAGAAAATCGACTCTTAAGCTAAGACTGCGATTAGATCTTGCAGTTTTATTAAAAACGACTCTTAAGCCGGGCTTACAATTGGAAAACGGCAAAACCTTAAACTGCTATTACTATTCCTTTCTAACTGCTAATAATAAAATATCGATTAATAATAGGCTATTAAAGCTATTAGAAGCTAAGAGCTTATTAAGATACTAGCTAATATATAAAATATTCGCGCATTTAAGGCTAAAGAAACTAAAGGGCTTATATAATATCTTGACTTTAAAATAGAAGATCTAAGTACTAAAGGATCGCTTAATATGCCGAATTTGTAAGCTAATGAAACTTCGAAATCGGATGCAAACTAAGTTTAGCCTATAGAAAGATTCGATACTAGCGCTAATATCTATTAATACTGCTAGACTATTTATAACCTTAATTAAAGGAAATAATTAGTTCTCTTAAATAGTAGATAACTCTACTTAGTACATATAGACTATTTATACTAAGATTAAACCTAAGCTTATAGAAAAGCTGGAAACTTAAAAAGTAATAAAGGAACGCTGGATTTAATTAAAGCTAATAGCTATTAGGTCTAATAATGTATTAGAGGTTAGGGCAAAGCTTAATAAATAGGTAAAATAAGGAATTTATTATAAATTAACTATATTATATAAAGGTTTTTATTTAAATAGTGTCGTTAAGCGAAGTATCTAATAAGCAAAGACTGACTATTATACTCTATTATAAGATACTAACTTACTATTAGAATTTTAAGACCTTGCGATTAAGGTAAATGAATACTTGCGAAATAGAATAGGTAGTAGACTAATAGTTAATAGCACTTAAATATCGTTATATAAGGCATATTTCAAATAGAAACTAAACTTAGACTATATCTACGTTTTTAAAAGCGTCTGCTACTCTTATATTAGCCTAAAGTCCTAACCTGCGGGTATAAAGAGTAAGAAGCTAATAGATTAAAGTAGAAAATATATATTTATTAAGTATATTAAATAAATAATAAAGCAATAGATAGTATATACGCTAGATCTAAGGCAAGTAATTATATCTTTAATAGTTAAGTTTAACGAATCTCGAAATAGGGAAAAGCTGTCCTTAAAGCCTTATATACTTAAAGATTCGTAAGGTATACTACTTAACGGTAATACTATTAAGCCGAATTAATAACCCCTTTCTTTTAGCTTAGGTATATTAAGCGCACTTACTAATTAACAACCTACCAGTCGCTTAAAGGCCGAATAGATTATTCCTATTATTCGCAAACTACTTAAAGTATAGAATAACTTTGATTTTATTATCCTTATAATAAAGGATGTTTTTAAAATAGGTATAAGTAGCAATAAGCCTCTACTATTGAAAAGCGGTTCTTTAAATAATAAGCCTATAGAACCTATAGCTAAGCCTACGCCTTTAAAGAGGAAAAGAGACCTAGAATTAGAAGATACCTTAGACGAACGCGAGTTTAAGTGTATTTAAGCTATAATTGCATATAAGATCTATAAGCTTAAACTTTAATAGAGCTTCGATAAAGATAATACGTTCTTAGCCGCTGGAAGGATAATAAAAATCTCTCTTTTAAAGACGTATAATAAAGCTATTAATAACCTAGAGAATAGAATAGTATAGAATAAGGCAATTTAAGAGGAGATAAGCTCTCTTATTATAAATGGTATATAAATAGAGGAACCGACGCTAAAGGATATGAATCTAATATTAATAAAGTGGGTCTTTATAATTAAGACAAATGCAAATAGGACTTTAAAACGTTATAAGGCAAGGCTTATAGCTAAGGGCTTCTCCTAATAGTATGAAGAAGACTACTTTAATATATTTGCGCTAATAGTTTATATAAATACCCTTTGTATATTTATAGCGATAGTAGCCGCTAAAGACCTTAAATGCAAATAGTATAATATTAAAAATGCATTTTTTAAAGCGACTATAAAGGAATGGATTTTCCTCTTTTAACCTAATAGTATTCCTATATGCGCTAGCCACTCTTTCTATATACTTCGCAGTATCTATAGGCTTAAGTAATAGGCCTATAATTAGAACCTCTTTTATAGCTTTACTTTAATAGAAATAGGATTTATTTAAAGCTTAGCTAACCCTTGCCCATTTACCTATACTAAGTATAGAATTAAGTTGCTACTATATATTAACGATATTGCTATAGCTATAAAGATAATCACTTAATTAGATTAGTTCTTGATAACTATTCGGAAACGTTTTAATACTAAGGATCTAAGGGGAATTTATAAGATCCTTAGTATTCGCATTATAAGGAACCGCTCTACTTAAGAACTCTAGTTAGACTAAGAGTAGTATATTAAGAAGATCCTAAATCGAATAAGACTTTCTACTTATGCTTCTAACTTTAAGCTAAAGCGTACTCTAATTAAAAGAAAGTATAATAAGTTAGAGCCTATTAATGAAAATAAGCAAAGAGGAGATCTGAAGAAGTAATAATAGGATATTAAAGCAATTATATACTATAGTATATATAAAACCAGATATCGCCTTTATTATTAAGCAACTTAGTTAGAACTTAAAGGATCTAATAATTTAATATAAGAACGCAGTTAAGCAACTTAAAAGGTACCTTCAATCGATAATTATATAAAAGGTAAGATACAGACTAATGATATATATAAGCGCAAAGCTTAAGGTATATACCAATTCTAATTAGGCAAATATGAAAGGTTGGAAAGTATATCTAAAAGCGTAGTAGTACTATATAGTAGACCTATATCGCAAGGAAGTAGGAAGTAGAAATCAATAGCTACTATAAGTACTAAGGCCGAATATATATTAATATTATCTAATTATAAGTAAGGATTATAAATTGCTTAAGTTTTAAAAGATATAGGTTTTGCTAAATATATTAAATGAGATAAGAACTATATTAATCTTTAAGTAAATAATATAAGGGCAATTGCACTTATAAAGAACCTATACTTATATAAGCGATTGAAATATATCGATATTGCCTACCACTTTATCTACGACCTTATTATAAAGAATAAGTTATCGATTATCTATATTTTAACCGATCGAATAGTAGTAGACGGATTTATAAAGCTATTAAAGACAGTTGTAAAGTTCGAAGCCTTTAAAGATATACCAGGATTATAAAAGGCAATAGGAGCTTAGCAGGCTTAAGGACGACTCTTAAGCTTGCCTTATAAGTTAGGTTATATAGTCTTATAGAAGAAAGTTTTTTAAATCAAATCTTAGGCCTAGACCGCGAGTTAAGTTATATAATCTTATAAAGGAACACTTTTAGGAAAATTGACTCCTAGTCCTACCTTATAAGTAGAGTTTAGTGATTTTAATAGAAGATGCTATTAATTAATTATATTTAATTTAAAGAGATACTTAAGACTTGGATTAGCGCAAAAGGATAGTTATTATTTTTTCCTAATTATAGGTTAATTGGAGTAAGGTCTAAGTAGGAGTATTAAAATAGGTGATATAGCTATCACTCTAATATATTATTATATGACCTTACTACTTAGTTAGTAGGATATTGATACGTATATAGCTATAAGGAAGAAAGGGGCAACCTTCCTTCCTTAACTCTTGCTAATATATCGACCATCGACCTCTAGAAGCCTCCTTTACCTACTGCGCCGACTAACTTAAGCTCAATATAAGTTTATAAAAGGCTAATCATCTTCTTATTTACCTTAAAGGCGTTAGATTTATTTATATAGGTCTATCCCTACTTAGCTATTATAGCTAAGTAAGTAAAGATAGAAGCGTATTTATAACCGTTAAGGCCAGTTGGTTTTAAGTGAACTACGTCGACGTATAGCTCGTTAAATGCCTTCGTAGGTCGAGGGCGAGCTAAACGTTTATTAACGTATTAGAGAGGTCTGCCTTTCTTATAGAGGGCGTAAATTCGCGTCTTTCTTAATTTTGTTTCTTTAATCTATATATTAGTAATAGCAGATTGTATCTTTCTAACTGTTTGTAGGCTAGCGTAGCCTAATCGATAGTACTAAAGCTTAATATTAAAAGGTCCAGTCTTAATAGCAGCTAAGAGAGCATATCTATTTATATAACTAAAGGAGTTAGTAGAAGGTTGTTCCTTAATAATATATATATTATTATTAATAGTGCAAATTTCCTTTTTATTAGATAGGAATAGCTTGCTATTTCGATAGAAGCCTTTAATTTTATTAAGTTTATTACCTAAGTATAGGCAAATAGGTAATTAAGGTATATAGAGAATATTAATTAACTTAAGAATATATACCTTTCTATTGGATTTAAGAGTATTGACTTTGCAAGTACTAAACGCTAAGAGGTTGAATAGCTTTATTAATTATACTTAAAGAGGATAAATTGTCTTAAGCAGTATAAGAGGTGAATTTAAAGAGATCATTTGAGATATACTTATTAGTACTTATATTATATAACTAATAATTCCTTAATTTTGATAAGAAGTAGAAGGTAGAAGAACTAACTCCTAGGCCTGGCCTATAAGTGGAAATTGGCCTTAAAGAGGAATTGACTCCTAGTAAGGAATTGACTCTTAGGCCTGGCTCGCGAGTGGAAAATAGCCCTAAAGTTAGTAATAGTATAATATGCCTAAAGAGGTCATTATCTAACTCTTTATCTTCCTTTTAAATCTTCTTAAAAGGCTTCTTACCTTTTAGTAATAATAGCAAAGACTTATCGTCTTTACCTTTAAAGTGATAGAATACGTACTTCTTCCTTAAGTCCTTCTCTTAAGCCTCTCTTTTTAACTTATTAATTGCAAAGCAATCTTCTACCTTATAATATAGCTTTAGTTGCTTATAATAAGGATAGGGGGAGTTAGGGGTAGTAGTACTCCTAAAGGTGCTCTTTAAGTCTTTAAAACCTCCTTTATTTTCTAACTTCTCATAGTTAGAGGAATGCGATTTGCTAGCTGATTTATTATTATATAAGACGGTTCTATTCATTTTTAAACTTTATAAGGCTTAAGCTTCGTTAGTAATATCTTTAATAAAAGCTTTAAGCGTGATCTTTGATTTTCGTCTAGCTGCTATAGCTAAGCGAAGGTTAAAGCATTATCGATCTACCCAAGTAGGCCATCTATTAGAATAGCTAGCAATAAATATGATTAGGTACTAGTAAGAGAAAGAAGTAGATTTGAAAGCTTCTAATTGATTAATTAAAAGCCTAAAGGCGATAACGTAGGCTTTAAGTAAGTTAAAGTTATTATATTTCATAGTAACGTAAGTTTAAATAGCATTATATTTAAGCACTATACCAGTTCCTTTATACTATTTTTAAAGAGCTTCCCATATATCTAAGGCAGATTTATCGCCTTTTATATAAGCTAGTAGTCCTAGTTTGCAGTTAAATGTAATAGTAAGCTTTATCTAAGATTCCTTAGCTTCTTATTTAACCTAACTATCCCTTTCCTTTAAAGTAATAGAACGGTCCTATAAGTCAACCTTAGGTAGAGTATATATTTTAACTTTTATATAAAGATATATAGTTAAGGCGTTTGACTTTGCAAGGTTTAGAACCTTATTCCTCTACTAGCTATAGTCCTTTATACCTTTAAGCTTTTAAGACTTAAGGAGGCTAAGGGCAGCCGAAGATAATAATATCTTATTTGTATATATATATATAGAGTTATTAAAAGGAGGAAGAGGAGGAGATGAACTAATAGATTCGAGTTTAAAGTACTATATATTAACCCTTAAGAGATTAGGTGATTCAAGCAATAGAGTACTTTTAGCAATTAAGCTAGTAATCTTAGCTATTAGTCCTAATAATTCCGCTATAGCGACGATTCTCGTATAAGCTTAGATTATTGCATAGCGCTTTAGAAGGGAAGTAGCTACTATTTTAATATTGAAATGACGATTTTTATACGTCGTTAGTTAAGTAAAACTTAAAATATCGATCAGCCTTTTCGTTTGTAAAAGAGACTCTAATCGATGGAATTTATCGAATGCTATTTATAAGCATGCGGGACTTATAACCTATAGCAAGGAGGTTCTTTAATAATAAACTTAATCGTAAACTAGAAAAGGGCATAAAGAAGTATAAGGTGCAAATAACGATATTAGATGTCTTGATTTATAAGAGCTCTTTAACTAAGAGCTATTTAAGGTAAGCGGGCTTCTTAGCGAAGCCGCTAAGTCATATGGCAAGTCATATGACATATTATATATATGATATATCATATGATAGATCATATGACAAATATATAACAGGCATACCTGCAATACCTTTAAAGGTCTCCCTAGAGGGGTGTATTATAAGTATACCCGTTATATGTTTATTATATGATCTATTATATGATATATTATA
>JAENRP010000604.1:0-15513 GCA_024741835.1 Diplocarpon mali | reverse complement strand
TATTTATATACTTTAAATTAATAACTTAGAAAATCTTTTATTTATTTTTAAAAAGAAAAATTCGGACCGTTTTATAAGATTTGATAAAAAAGGAAAGAAGTAGAGAAGTATAGTACTAGCTAATATTCGAACTATATATAAAAGTAAGGCTAATAAAGTACAATTGGTAGATTAGGGAATCTTTAACGGTTCGAAGCCTAGAGGATTAGATAATTAGTTTAAATAAGATAAGAAGCTTTAACCTCTAAAGCTAGGTAGTAAATTCGATAAGTTTATTATAGGCAGATTTTCTAATAAACCTATTGGATATTAGCTAATAAAAGAACGTTTTAATATACTAAAAATTAGAGATAACTTAATAGAGTAAGAACGCGAACTACTTTATAAAACCTTAATAAATCGAAAGGATGCCTTAGCTTTTGACTAAATGGAACTTGGCTAGATTCGAAAAGAGGTTACGCCTTATATTAAGATTAAGATAATACCTTATAAAGCTTAGTAAAAGAAAACATTTAGGGTCTTTAAAGCTCTTTAAAAAAAGGTAATCGAAATATTAAAGGATAGGCTAAAGTAAAGTATTCTTAAGTTCTATAATAGCCCTTATAGGAATAAATAGTTCTTAATTGCTAAAAAAGAGAAGGGAACTTATAGATTAATAATAGCAGTAGTAGAAATGAACCGAGTAACTGTTAAGGACGCTAATGTTCCTCCGAATATGGATGAGTTCTCGAATGAATTTGTAGGATTAACCTATAGCTCTTTTATTAACTTCTTCTTTAAATACAACCAATTCATTCTTAACGTTAAATTGAGAGATATAATAGTAATTTAAACCCTTCTTAAGCTACTTCAAATAATAAGATTACCTTAAGAGGCTATAAATTCGATCGCTTAATTTATTTAAATAATCTATAAAATACTAGTAGATTATATACTTAATATTGCGCTCCCTTATATAGATGATATAGGAGTAAAAGGATTAAGATTATTTTATAATTATAAAGAAGTTCTCCCTAGTATACGATAATTTATAATAGAATATATTTAGAACTTGGACTAGGTGCTTATATAATTCGAAAGGGTAGGAGCAATAGTCGGTCCGAAGTTATAATACTATCTTCTATCGATGGAAATTATTAGTTTTATTACTAATTCTAATAGCCGAAGTCCTTAGAGGGCTAAAGTACTCAAAATCGATAAATAGAAAAGGTATAATAACGTAGTAGAAGCTTGCGTATTCATTAGTATTATAGTATACTATCGCATTTAAATTAAGGATTTTACTAAAAAGGTAGTACCTATTTACTTCTTATTTTAAAAAGGGGCTGAGTTTCAATAAGAGGAATCTTAAATAGAGGCTATAAAACAACTGAAGCAAGCGTTACTTAAGGTGCTATATTTGATTAAAATAGACTATAGAGCTGACGCTAGGCTAATTATACTAATAGTTAACGCAAGCTTAATTAAATAGGGTACTATCCTTTAATAAGCTAATAGCTAGTAGAAAAGACATCTAGCTCACTTTAAAAGTAGTCTTTAGAATCTAGTAAAGATAAAGTATAATACTATTAAATAAGAATGTAAAAGCGCCTTAAAGGCAATGAAAAAGATAAGAAGCGACCTCTATAGCACTTACTTTATCTTTAAAACTAATATTAAAGTGCTAATAAAACAATTGAATAAAGCTATAAGCGACTTACTTAAAGCCTTACTAATAAAATAGATTGCTTAAATAAGACTAATAGACTTTAAAGTCAAATACATTTTAAGAATGAAAAATACTATTATAAACGGCCTTTTAAGAAGAACTTGCCCCTACTCCTTTGATTTGATTAAAGAAGATGAAATAGATATTAATAAGTAGGTAAAGAACGAAGTTGGTTATCTATCGATATATTGCCTTAAAGGGACTCGACTCTTAGTCCTAACCCGCGAGTCAAATAAGAGAATTTTATTACTTAACTACTTAAGTGACTTTAAAGAAATCGCGAAATTTTTAATTATACTTAAATAACTAAAGATAGTTGCTTTTAAGGATTTTTAGAAATTCAAAGCTAAAGCTCTGACTTATCTAATATAAGAAAGACGATTATTTAAAAGGAGTAATAACTTATTCCTTATATAACTCTACTTAGATAATGAAAAACTAAGGGCTAAGGCTATTTAAGATATTTATAAGGAAACTGGCTATTAAGGAGCTAAGTCTACCTACTACCGACTTTTAAGGAAATTCTTTTAAAAGGGTTCTTTTAAGGATTATAAAGCCTTTATAAAAAGTTGCGTCCCTTATTAGAAACGAAAACCTAATTGTAAAGAGAATCCCTTATTCTTAACCTAGCTATTAGGCCTTTTTTATAAAGTTAGTCTTAATATTATATAAGTACTAATAATTGAAAATAGGATTATATATTTTATTCTAGTAAAGGAAGACCTATTAGGATAGCTTAAAGGACGACCTTTAAGATCTGCTAACTTTGAATCTATTATAAAGTTCCTTTAAGAAGATATAGTCTATTGCTATAGACTTTTTAGCAGACTAACTATTAATAGAGGCCTTGAAAATAAAGGAGTAGTTAAAGCTTTTTTATAAAAATATAGTATTAAATAGGTTTAAATCTTAGTATATAACTCGAAAGCTAATAGATTAATAGAGCAAGGATATTGCGATATTCTTAATAGACTATCTAAAGTTACCTATAGAGGATTTAAAAATTGGATAAAACACTTTTATAAAATACTCTTTACTTATCGAATGATAATCTATAAACCGACTGGAGTTGTGACGGATTGTCACTATATGTAGGTTGTACCCCGGTTCATACCCGGTTCGGCTACGGCTTAGTGCAATCTTAGTATAGGCTATAAACCAGGTTACCCCCGGTTGGCATCCGGTTTAGCTCCTTTTAAGCGGATGACCCTTTTTTCTTTATATATATATTCTATACCCTTCCACTCCTTTAAGGCTTAGTAGTTATTAATTCTAAGTTATTATTAAGATGTTCTATTAGTATTATTATATGATTTATATACGTATTAGTACTAAGCAGAGGTTATACTCCTAATTATTATATTATTAATAACTCTTTTACTTCGCTAGAGATAGCATTATAATATTTATTTATATTATTCCTAGTAGTCGACCGAAACCCTAATAAGTATAATAATATACTAGAAGACCTATACTAAGCTCCTGCTATAAGCTTAAAGAATAGTTCCTCCTATTACTCGGTCTTCAAAGACCCCTTGCTCTCCTTCTTAAGGAGGTGCCAGTATTACCCTTAGTACCTTTCTTACTAACTCCTTACTAGCCGATGATAATAGCCTTAAAGTCATTATATTATAAGCCGAACTAGATTCCTTATAGGTATAACTTATATCTATATTAAAAGAATATAATAAGCATAACTATAAGTTGAATTTTATATACTAATAGTTAATCGATTAAAAAAGAGATTTAGATGACCTTTGAAGCGCTTTTAAAGGCATCCTAAGATTAATTAAGAAAATACCTATACTTAAACTCCGAAATACCTCCGGTTCACCTACGCGTCTTTAACGCTCTATAGACTTCGACTTACCTCCTTTTATTTCCTTTACTGCGTATAATAAGCGACGCGATAATTAAGATAATCCTTCTTCTGCTTTCCTTAACTAATATACTACTAGTTCGCTTTTAGCTTAATAGCTAAACCTCCCTTGCATTTATAATATATTAAACCTTACTTAGAAACTATCTAATGGCTATAATTACTACGCTAAATACTAAGAGGCCTGCGTACTTGATAATTTAAAGCTTTACTACCCCTACTTCTATAAGGAATAGGCCTAGTTTAACTATATTTTAAATTAGACTAAGGGTATAGCTAAGGACTAGCTGACCCCTTAGGTACTTAATAGAAACGCCCGAATCATTGCCAAAACCCTAGTAAGTCAACTTGCTAAGTTTTTAACTAACCTAGCAGAATGTAAAGAAGCTAAGATCGAGTTTACTACCCTTTATATAAAGGCTAATAAGTCTTTTTAGGAATTCTACCTTAAGTTCTCTTAATTGGCCGCTATAGTAAAGATCGACGATAACGGTCGACTTTATAGCGCCCTTAGGGAGAAAATCCTAAAACGCTTCCAAACCCCCCTTATATAAAAGTGGCATAAGACTAGGATATTGGATAAGTAGGTTACTACCATTTAATAAGAAGACATTAGATAGCGCGCTAAGAGGATGCTATATAATCAGATATAATATAGAAAGAGGTTAAGTACTAAAGCTAAAGCTAATTCTAGTAAAAATGCTTAATAAGGAAATAATAATAAATCAAACCCTTTGCTAAGAAACCTTTCCGAATCGTATCCGAATCGACCTTAGTATAGTACCCCTGCCCCTGGTTTCGCTAAGTCTGGAACTCCCTTATTTCCTCTACGCTAGACCGATACCCTTAGCGCTTCCCCTTTAGCTAATCGAAAAAATCAGTTTGACAAATGGCCAAAATCCCCTTCTATTACTCTTAGGTATTATAGCTCTTATATTAATAAGCTTAAGTATAATAATAGCTAAGGATAGAATAGTGATAAAGAGGAGGACCCTAAGGCTAAATAAGATAATAGTAACGCTTCCCTTTCCCTTCCGACTCCTAAGGGAAATGCCTCCGCTTAAGTAAAGCCTCCTTCTTAAGCGCACTTTATAATATACGATACCTCGATTTAAAATACCTCCTTAGTAGCAATTCGATAATAAAACGGATCCTACTTTTAAAGAATAGTATTTCTTATAAAGTATTAGCATTAATTGATATAAGCGCTAATAAGTATGCTTTAATTGATTTGGTATTACTTAAATCTTTATCTTCTTTCCTTAAACCTTTGATTTATATACTCCTTATACCCTTTTTAATTAAAAGATATAATAGCTCTTAGGGTAGTACTATTACTTATTATATACTATTTAATCTATATATTAATTAGCAAATTCAATCTTTTACTCCCTTTCTTATTACCAACCTCGGCAACTATAGAGTGATTTTAAGATAAGCCTGGCTTAAGGAGTATAAAGTTTCTATTAATTATACTTTTTATAAGCTAACCTAGCCCGATTCCTATCCTCCTACTATCTCTTTTATAAGGAATATCGAAATCACTAATACTAAATAATAAAACTTAAATTAATATTACTAGCGAAATGCAAATTAATATGATATAGCATTAAAACAATCCCTTTCTAAGTATAAAGCTTAATATTAGGAAACCCTTTCCTACCTCCTTTTTAAATCACCTCCTATTCCGATTAAATACTCTTTTACTAATTCTACCCCGATTTTACCCTAAGTCAAAGGTAATACCTTTTCTAAGGACTACTCTTGCAATATATTAATTATAAAGCAAGAGCTTAATGCGACTAAGCCTAACTTAGCTCCTTCCTCTATTTCAACCTTAAAACGCACCTATAAGTAGATAGTAAAGTGCAAAACTCCCCTTTTATCTTTAAATATATATGCAATTTTAGCTTATGCTTTTTATATAATAGCTAGGAATTAGTAAAGCGCAAAGCTCTTTAGTATCTTATTTTATAAAATTGATTGATTGATTTAAGATAATTAAGAATATCTAACCTAATAATAAGAAACCGATATCCTCTTAAACTAATATTATAATAGAGAGGTTTCGGTAGCTATTCTAACTGCCTCCCTCGAATTAACCGAGAAACCGATTCCAGCCGCCTATAAGGAGTACTAATATATATTCTTAAAAGCCGCTTCTAATATGCTGCCGCCCTATCGACCCTATAATTATAAAATTGAGCTTATAGCCGAAGGTGCTTAGAAGGCCCTTTAATACTCCCCTTTATATAAGATGTTTATACCTAAACTGGAAATATTAAAGGCGTACCTTATTAATAACCTTAATAAAGGATTTATTAAGGCCTCTTCTACCTCCTATACTACGCTAGTACTATTTATAAAAAAGGCCGATAGCTCCTTATAATTTTATATTAACTACTATATGCTTAATAACCTTACTTGTAAAGATTAATATCCTTTACCCTTAATTAATAAGACCCTAGCTCGATTAGCCGGCGCTTAGATTTTTATAAAGCTTAATATACAATAAGCTTTCTACCGGATCCGAATGGACCTTAACTCTAAAGAGCTTACTACTTTTAAAACTTAATATAGCGTATATAAGTGTAAAGTGCTCCCCTTCGGCCTTACTAATAGCCTTGCGACCTATTAAAGGTATATAAACGACGTCCTTTTCGATTACCTTAATAATTTTTATATAGCCTACTTAGATGATATCCTTATTTACTCTATTAACCAACTCAACTATAAATCGCATATAAAACGGGTTCTTTAGCAATTATCAGATATAGGATTGCAGGCCGACTTAAAGAAGTATAAGTTTAATATTATAGAGATTAAGTACCTTGGCTTTATAATTACTATTAAAGGCGTTTGGGTCGACCTTAATAAAGTAGTAATAGTAGAGAATTGGACCTACCCCTTTATTATAAAGGGTATTTAATTATTCCTTAGTTTTTATAACTTTTATTATCGTTTTATTTAAGACTATAGTCTTATTGCTACCCCTTTAATGCACTTTACTAAAAATAACGTTCCCTTCCGATTTACCCCCGAATGCGAGCAAAGCTTCCTATAGCTGTAAGAAGCTCTTACGCATGCCCTAATCCTTTAGCACTATAGGCAAGACCTCCCTTATATACTGGAAACTAATGCTTCCGATAGTATAGTCGCCTTTATATTATCGCAGCGATATAGGTCCGAATGGCTCCCGGTTGCCTACTATAGTAAGACTATAGCACTGGCCGAGCTGAACTATACTATATATAATAAGGAGATGCTAGCTATTATTCGATCATTTGGCCATTTCAGAGCCGAGCTTATAGGAGCACCCTACCGAATCGTAGTATATATAGACTATAAAGCATTTAAGTACTTTATAATTATAAAAAACCTCAGTTCTTAATAGGCCCGCTAGGCCGAGCTTCTCTTTGAATACAACTTTACAATTACCTACTGATCCGGCTCTGAAAACCCTTTTGCCAACGCCCTAACTCGCTACATCGATAAGCTAAAGGATCAGAATATAATAAAACGCAATAACCGCCTTATAATATTATTACGCTAGGATTAGATTAACCCCCGAATCCTTTTTAAATAGCTTTGCGAATAGACTATAGCTAAGAACCTAGTCTCTATTAAAGAAGTTTCGGCCTTCTCTCTTGCTTTCTATATTATTAACTAAGTACTAGCCGCTAACCGATAATACAGGCCTTACTAAGTCTATCGCCAAGCAGCCCTTTAGAACAGGTCCGATATAGCCCCGACTAAGGCTAAGCCTTAGATGATAGAAGGAGATTTGCTT
Source organism: Diplocarpon mali (assembly GCA_024741835.1). Classification (NCBI taxonomy): domain Eukaryota; kingdom Fungi; phylum Ascomycota; class Leotiomycetes; order Helotiales; family Drepanopezizaceae; genus Diplocarpon; species Diplocarpon mali. The sequence goes on along the minus strand of JAENRP010000604.1, from coordinate 8,136 downwards.
CTCTATTAAGGTAAGCTAGTAGTACTAAATATAGATCACCTTTATACGCTACTTATATAAGAGGTCTATAATCAAATTGCTACTGCGCACCTTAGCGCGCGTAAAACCTACTAGCTTCTCTCCTTATAGTATCACTAGCCGAATCTATACTAATATATCTCCTAGTACTATAAGAACTACTATACCTATAGATAAAGTAAAGTTCCTTAAGATAAGAAACCTAGTCTACTCTAACCCCTCCTAGTACTAAGCCGACCTTAGGAGTATATAATTATAAATTATATAAGTTTTAATAAAGATAAGCATAGCTATAATAATATTCTTATAATTATTAATCGGTTTAATAAGTAGGCAATCTTAATACCTTGCCGAAAGACTACTGATTCACATCAGTTAGCCTAACTTTATATATACTATATATATCGCTACTTTAGTCCCCCTTTAATAATCACCTTAGACCAAGGCCTTTAATTTATCTTAAGCTTTTGAAAAGCTTTTACCTCTATTTTAAGTACGAAACTAACCCTTAGTTCGGCCTACTACTTAGAAACCGACGGCCAAACTGAGAATTATAATTAGTACCTTACGCAACGCCTCCGCCCCTTTATTAATTACTATTAAGACAATTAAAGCGAATTCTTGCCTATAATAGATTTCGCCTAGCTAACTCTCCCCTATAACTCCTTTAGTAGCTTATCGCCATTTGAAGTAGTGCATAAGTACGCCTTATATACTAATTAGGACTAAAAGCTTAATATACCTAATTCGGAATCCCCTTCTTAAAAACTTAATTGATAAGACGCCCTTAAGTACTTCATAAGATATTATAGAGCTTAGACCCTTATTAAATCTTATATCCTCAAGGCTTAAGAACGCATGCGAAACGCTACTAATACCTCTTGCTGCCTTACTACTTTCGAAGTTAGCAATTAGGTATACTTAGATATACGCCCCTACCCTATAGATAGGCCTTTTAAAAAGCTCAGCTTCCCTAGAGCCAGCCTATTTAAGATAGTAAAGAAAGTGTTTAATTCATACTAACTAAAGCTACTTAACTCTATAAAGGTATATAATATCTTCTACTTAAGTCGCCTTTAAAGGGACCCTAGTACCCTTCTAAATAGCCAAGTGAATAAACCCCCTCTTACCATTAATATTATAAGAGAATAAGAATACGAAGTAAAGAGCCTGCTTACTATATAAAAGCAAGCTAGTACGCTTACGTACCGCGCCTTATAAGTTGGCCGCAATATTAATTTAAAATAGTACCTAGCCTCTAATTTTATATATACGCCTTTTAAGCTTTGCGAATTTCATTTGGAAAATCCAGACCTCTTAAGCCTACTTGCAAAGCTTCCTAATTGGATATAGGCTTATACTAATAGTATAGATGATTATAATAAAATAGGTAATAATAAACCTATAGTTAGACGCTTAAGGATAAGCTTTTTTCAAAAGGGGGAGTAATATAATAGATTATTACTATATATAGGTTATACCCTAGTTCGTACCCGGTTCGGCTACAGCTTAGCGCAATCTTAGTATAGGCTACGAACTAGGTTACCCTTGGTTAGCATCCGGTTCGGCTCCCTTTAAGCAGGTGACCCTCTTTTCTTTATATATATATTCTATACCCTTCCACTCCTTTAAGGCTTAGTAGTTATTGATTCTAAGTCATTACTAAGACGTTCTATTAGCATTGCTATATGATTCGTATATATATCGGTGCCGAGCAGAGGTTATACTCCCAGTCGTCACAGGAGTTATACTATTTTTCCTTATCTATAGTAGAGAGGCATAGCTCCCTCTTAAATCCCAATGGCCTATTTAGAGATTATTTAACTATAGTTAAATTTAAAATTATTCTGATTTGCTTATAATAAGATGCCGATAACTTAAGCTTTAAGATATAGATATAAAAGAAATTATTCTGCAAAAGAAATAAAATTAGGAAAAAGCTAAGGAAGCATAGGCTGCTTCTAAAGTACTTAAAATGCACCCTATTTAAAAAGATAATCTTATCTTAGTTTATAACATTATAAGAAGTATTAATATATTAGTAGATACTAAACTTAACTATCGATAGCTTAGCCTATTTAAGGTTAAATCTAAGCAGAAAGAAAAGGGATACTATTCTCTTTAGGAACTTAATAGAGTTAATATTAAAGGAACCTTTGCAGCTAATTGACTAAAGCGCTTTTATCAATACAACTAGACCTTATTCCCTTTAGAAGACGAATTAGAAATTGATATAACCTCTAAATCCTTTGCAAGAACCGACGGCGATATAAGCAATTTTAAACCCTTAGACAAAGATTAAGATTTTTCCAACTTGACTTATAAGCCGCTCTTATAAGTAAAGAATATTAAAATACCTAATTAATCGCAACTTTAAGTTATTATTCTTAAAATATCCAAAGAATGCAAATAGGAATACTAAACGATTTCCTAGCCTATCAATTGTCTTACCTTTCTCTAATTATTGTTTTTGCATTTTTAATAAGGACGCCTCCTTTATTATTTAAGATATAGATCTTTTAAGATCACTTTAAATTCTTGCTTACTTTAACTTATTTTACATTCTTAATATTGGCCTTTAATTATAGCATTCCTATTACTTTCTTTAAATAATAAATAAAAAGTCCAATTTCCTTAATATATATATAGTAAACCTATTGTAGCTTATATGCCCTTTTAATTCTTATACTTTATTAAATTCTCTTATTTATACTTCCTATCTTTTATAAGTAATATGCCTTTAAAGAACTTATAAATAGTTTTATCTACTGCGATAGGGGATGAATAAGTACTAATTATAAACTTCTCTTAAGACAGTAGAACTATTATATTATTAGAGAGCTTCAAATCGACCTACGCAGCCTTAAGAGATATAAAGCAATAAAAACTCCTTTTAGCTTACGCGAATGCTATTAATAACCTTTTAACCTAAGTGGCCCTTGGAATTCTCTAATTTGATAACTTCCTAACTAAAGAATTAAGACTAAAGGGAATCTTTAAAGAGGAATTCTTAGCTAATGCAGATTAATATATAACCTTGGCCGACACTTTCAAAATAGACTAAGATAAAAGGGAAGAATTTATTCGACGATTGGATAATTTAGCTATTAATAAGAGAGGACTCCTATTTCGTTCGCGCTTCTTAATAAATATTGATTCTAATAATAGAAGGCGAGTATTATTAAAAATTCTTAAGGAAAACACTCCTATAGCCAGAGCTATTTAGATTCTCAATTTCTTTATCATTTAAGAAGGAGTAGCAAAATTCCAAGGCAATCGAATTCGCAATTATAGATTTATAGGCTTATCTAATGCAGTACTTATAGCAGCTAATAGGACTATAAAAAGATCAAATTAAGCTATAGATATTACCCTACTTAATAGTACTATTATTAATATGCTAAGGCTCTGCGCTTCTACTTATAGTTTGCTTATTTTAAAAGAGAACTAGACTCTTATACTAAGGTTTAGATAAGATTTCTTTAATAATAAAGAAGGGAATTGATTATTTATAGTTAAGCTTGCTTTAAAATTCGCTTTTTAACTTAAAGATATAATAAGTGCTAAACTATATAATTTGACTTGTAGTCCTAGATTAGGAGTTAGAAATAAGAATTTTAAAACTGGACCTAACCTACCTTTTATTAAAATGATTCTAAAAACCGCTATTAAATAAACTGCCTAAACGCTTAGCATAGCCTTTTTAAAATTTTTAGAATCTTTAAAGGACTCTCCTTTAGCTAAATAACCTATTTTAGCTCGACCTTTAAAAAGAATAGATCGTTCGATAGCTACCTTAGCTGATTTACAATTTGAAACCAAAGGATTGCGCGCTTACTTAAACTCCTTCCTTAATAACTTAAAGGAGCTAGTTTTTAACTTCTTTATATCTATATATAACTGTTTTAGAAATAATAATATAAGGGAAGACCCTATTCTTATTACTTTAAAGACAACTAGGAGAGCTATTAGATAGATTCAATAGCTTATTTTAAATAAGTTCGCCTTTATAAATATTATTCAATTCTTTAATAATTATAAAAGTTAAGAACTTAGTCTCTCAGATGCTAAGCGAGACTATTTTATCTTATGAAAAAGAGAACGCAAAGAGGAATCTATTAATTAGGACATTTGTAATTATAGTAATATGCTTCAATCGGTCATTCTTAACCTTAAGCTTAAAGAATAATATAATATTCAAGTATCTTTTGCAATAAAGACTCGCTTTCGATAGTATCTTCCTAGCGTAGGAATCGAAGGAAGAAGACTTTGCGACCTTTATATTCGCTCTCTTTCAATTTACTATAGTCTTAATTATAAAGGATTTGATATTAACGAAACTATTAAATACCTTAAACTTCTTTATATAATAGAAGATATTGATCTTTTTCTAATCTACCTTAATAATTAGTTCTTCATCTCTTTAAAGATACGCAAATCCAACCTATTAATAATAGAGGCATCTTTAAATGCTATAAAATTCAAGGCTGATCCTAAAGCCTTAAAGGTATTAAAGCTGATTAAATAGAACAATTCTTTCTTTTTAATATTATTAAGCATTAAATAGCAAAAGGAAATAGAGGAAGAAGGGTTAATTTTAATGCTTAAACCCTTCGGATGCCGCTTCCTAACTAATAATTTTACTACTGATGATAGTACTTTTATAAGTATATTCCTCTCTATTATAAGATAAGAAGTAAAGATATACCTTTATTACTTCCGCCCTATAAGTAACGCGACCTTTATACCTTCTTATTTTCTCTATAATATAATATTCAGTCTTACTTAATAAGTCCTTTAAATACATTATAGACTTTACCTCTTAGTTATAATAGCGAAAAGTAAAGGAGCCTATTAGCTTATAGCCTACCTTAAACCTCCCTAATTAATTGGCCTTAGTCTTTACAATTAAGTCATTTTAATAAAGAGAGATATAAGTGCTATTAATAAAGAAATTCCGATTTTAACTCGCGGTCCTAGCCCGCGAGTCAATTTTATTAGAAAGCAAGTCTTAGATTATCAGATCCTACCGATTAGATAAGGGCTAGCTTTTAAAAGCCTTAATAGGTAGGTCGGCTTTTAATCAAATATAAAACTTACTCTATTTATAAAGAAGATAAGTCGATAGACTTCTTAAGCACTTAGTTCAAAATCTTAACTAGCTTAAATGACTGCGAAATTAAAGCGAAAGGAGATCTTGCGACCTATTACTAATAATAGTAATCTAATTATAGTAATAATAAAATAGGGATACCTTCTTAAAATGCTTTCGGACAATTCTTATAGGACTAGTGGTTTTATAGCCTTTTATAATAACTATATAGCCATTTACAATAAGAATACCTTAGAAAATAAGACTCGAATCTCCGATTTTATCTTTTCAATCTCTACTCTAAAGTAACCTTTAGTACCTTAATAGATTAACGCAAGTAGAACTACTGCACCTTTTAAAGCAGCTTTTTATCTTAAGAACTGCGGCAGCCTCTCTAAGGCTATTATTAGTTAATGCTCTTAAACAGATCTATTAATTATAATCAAAGTATAGGAGTTATTTCTTTTTAATAAAGACGAATTGAAAATCCACCTTATAGAATATAATTAAAAGCTCTTTAATACCCTTATTAAGGCCTAGACAAACATTACAAATACTAAGTCGCTTCTTTATAGACTTAAGTCTTAGGGATAGTGCGATAAAGTAAATACTATCTAAGAGCCTAATACACTAATTAATAAAGGCATTATTATAAGAAAATTCGGAAAAGAGATAAATTAAGATACTAGTATAGTATTAGACCCTGATTTAGGAACCAATCTCCTATTTTTACCCTTAAGCTTAGAAACGCCAAGACTGACTCGCAAGCCTAGCCTGCGAGTAAGGTTAGACTCGGCTAGCTTAAGCCTATAAGAGGGTTCGGATGAACCTTAGTTACTAAATCTAGGAGTACTAATAGAAGATCCTTTAAGAGAGGTCCCTAAAGCTGAGAAATCGCTAAGAAATAAGAACTAATATAAGAGAAGAAGACTCTAAAGTGATAATAGAACTGATAATTGAGTCGACTTAAGCCTAGAGAATCAAGTCTACCCCCTTTGAAAACCATTTAAAGAGATTGCGAATTAAAAGTTGAATTTTTTTAGAATTATCTACTTTCTATATACTTATACCTCTTTATTCTTATCCTATTATTCTATTCTATATATATTCTTTATTTACTTTACTCTTTATATAATTCATTCTTTGATTATTCCCTTTGTATGCAACTTTCTAACGCTTACCTTTGAAATATCGTCCTTACCTTTGACAATTATTATTTACCAATTATAGGTCCTTGAATAAGTCATACTATTGAGATAGGTAATACAGCTATCACTCTAATGTATTATCATATGACCCTACTGCTTAGTCAGTAGGATATTGATACGTATATAGCTATAGGTAAGAAAGGGGTAACCTTCCTTTCCTAACTCTTACTAATATATCGACTATCGACCTTTAGAAGTTTCTTATACCTACTGCGCTGACTCACTTAAGCTTAATAGGTTATAAGCCCTAGATAGACTGATAATAGATTATTGACTTCCTTTAGAAAGCACTTGCGCTGCAATTATTAGTAAGAAGTTGAATAAGACTTATAGTAAAAGGTAAGCAATCGGCGAATAGGAGGTATGATTCCCTATTTAGCTAACTTATATTATAAGAGGTATGATTCCTTATTCTATAACCCCTTTGGTACTGCAAGAGGTATGATTCCTTACTTTACTATATTTTGTAGGAGGTGTGATTCCCTGCGTTATAGCCTAAAAAACCCTTTTTGATAAAAGGACTTCCTCCCTATTTAATACTTTTATAATACCTGCTATTTAATTATTTTAACTTTTCGATAGGAGGAGTGCCCTTAACTATTTAATTTATTTGATTTTAAACGCAATTCTATTCGAAATGGCAATAGCTTCCGATTCCGATCGAAACACTAGGCCTAAAGACCTCCAACTCTCTCGAAAGAACTAGTAATGATAGTTCGATAATTTAAAGCTTTACTTTAAGAGCAAAGGTATTGAAATAGCGATTTAAAAGACACTTATTAAATATGCGAAAATAGCCTCTTATACTCCCTCTACTGATTCGTCCACTTCTACTTTAATAGTTAATACAATTGCTAAAGATTTGCTAGATATATTAAATAAGCTTAGCTTAAGAGCCTTAATAGATAATAATTAAGATTCTTAAAGGTAGATTTTAAATATGGAAAAGGAGAAGGAGTATAGGCTGGCCTTAGCTAAATATAAGCTTAAGATTAATAGAGGTTTAAGCGATAAAGATAGAGATTTTATTTGAGTTTATAATAATATAAAGATAAGATAGGATACTTTAAAAGTAAAATACTCTTAGATAACTGCCCTTAATACTTAATATTTACTATAATAGATCACTTTATTTTAGTATAGAAAAGATAAAGATAGTAAGGATATAGATATAAATATAGACTCTACTTAATCTATACTATATAAAGCGAGAAGGAGAGTAAGAGCTATAGATCCTGGGATAGCTATAACTTTTAAGGAAACTCAGCTTTTTAGTTTCCTACTTAATAGCCTTCCTCTTAAGTTCGCTATTACGAAATAATCTCTTTTTATTTAACCTAACCTTAAGATTTATAAGAAGATCGACCTCTTTTAAACTGTTAAGTAAGACCTTAAAGGACGCTTTAAATCGGCAAATGCTGTATTATAAGGCAACGATAAGCTTAAGAAGAGGAAGGAGCGTGGGACGAGCCCTTAAGCTTATTAGGGATACTACTTCTATAATAGTACTTATAATATTACTAATTGTAAAGTTAAAAGGCAATTAATTGATATAGTCGCTAGCTTTAACGTTAAGAAGCAATTGAAGTAGAAGTTAAGAAGCAAACTGCCCTTATCCTACTAAAGGCCGTAACTATTAAGGAAAGATAAAGGAAAAGACTATTTAGCTAAAACTTTAATAGATACTTCTAATAATAATAGTAGATTATCTGAATTTAAATCCACTTTTGATAATTTAAATGATAATTATAATAAAGATGCCTACGTCTTAAAAGCCGATCTTTATAAGATCCTTAAATCCGATTAGTATAATAATAT
>JAENRP010000602.1:0-12578 GCA_024741835.1 Diplocarpon mali | reverse complement strand
AACCCTCTCTCCTCTCCTTACCTTTATAACTTTAAGTACTAACCTTACTTGCACTTATTATTTTTACAAATAGGAATTAGTATTCTCAACCTATAAGAGTCTTATATTCTTTATTAATAGTAGCAAGGGCCGCTACTTAAGTTAATTAAGGCATATATAAAGACTTAAAAGTAGAGGATTTTATAATATAAATCATATGGTTAAATAAGGACTAAGAAAGGGGTATATATAGGACTACTATTATACTTAGAGATAGCGCGTAATGCTAATTACCTATTCTACCCTTAACTAGTGAATTGTCCTAGTTCCTGTCTTTAGAGAGCCCGCTTATAGTACTTCCTCCCTCTTTGTCTTTGGTCTTTACGTAGGCCTATTCTCAGGTGTTGTTCCTACTCCCTCTTATAGTAAGTGCTAAACTAGTGATTTCCTAATTCGGGAATGCTATAGAGTAGTAGTACTACTTAAAAGACTATACCTATAGGGAATAGCTTAGCGATATCTTATAAAGGAAATATAAATATATCGCATAGTAGCTTTAAAGCTGCCTAAGTATATGCTTATATAATATCCTATAGGCCGAGAATGCCCTTTTTACCCTATTCTTTAAAGTATTCTTAAATTAATACTAAAAATAATACTAAAAGGCGTTAGCTTACTTATTAAATAGTTGGAAATTGCGTAATTATACCTTCCTCCTTCTTACTAGTATTGTTTTAAGCCTATATAATTAGGCGTGAGTTCTTAAATAGGTGATCTATTTCTTTCCCCTTTATCTTATTAGCTATTCTCGATTTGAAGATCCTCTTGCCTTTTACTATAAGGTCATTTTGATTTATCGGCATAAATACTCCCTAATTCATTGGCCCTTAGTACTCCTTTAGGCGAAATTGCTAAAAAGGGCGCTTAAGAATAGTAATCTTGCCTTTTGCTTATAGCTTTTGCGATAGTTCTTAGTATAAAACAGAAGGGGGACAACACAAGAATAGGCCTAAGGGAAGACCTAAAACAAGAGGAGGAAGCACCACAAGCGGGCTCTCTTGGACAAGATATTAGGAATAAGTCCCAAGTATAGGGTATATTTAGTACTTATAGCAACGCGCGCTATCTCTATATATAGAAGATAGCCCTTTTATCCTCCTACCGTCTTACGCCGATTATATAGTATTTATTATAAGACCTATCTATCTTAGGTCTCTATATATATCCTAAATAATAAAAGTAGTAGCCCTTACTACTATTAGTAAAGAATACAAAATAATATAGGTTAAGGCAATAGCATATCAATTACTAGCAAACCCTAAGTGTAAGAAAACTAATATATTAAAAGGCCTAAACTAGGGCTATATTATTATTAAAGGTAAAAGAAAAAAAGAAGAATTTTTTTTTTTTTTTTTTTTTATACGCTTTTTACCTATAGGCCAGGCCTAGGAGTTAGAAAACAAAACCAGCAAAATAAACAAACAAACTATAGAATCGCAAAAACAATTAAAATAGAACTAACCTAGGTATCAGTTTTCCTTAGTTCTCTTTAAAGGATAGGAAGAACTATTACTAGATAATACTCTCTTTGCCGAACGACCACTTCTTCTTATAGTATTGCTATTAGTATCTGATAAGACAGGTCTTAGTATAACTAGAGCTTTAGTAGTTCGGGCAAATGCTAGTATGCTTTAGCGGCTTCTACTAATAGGAAGAGAGACTTATATAATAGCATCATTATTATCATTATCGTTATTATCCTTAAGGGAATTGTCGGTAATAGAGGAAGGAGAGGCAAGAGATTCTACAGATACTACTTCCTTAGCCTTACCTTTTGCTAAATCAAGTTGCAAGCCAGGCCTAGGAGTTATATCAGGTGTCTTTACATAGGGTTTCTTAGTGCTATACTTCTTAAACAGAATCGTCTTATTAATTATATTATCAGCCTTAATATTATCTTCTATATCTTTAGTCTTTATCTAAGACTTATCGCTATATAACTATAGCTCCAGTTATTAAACTAGCTTCTAAGTACTAGTAAAATCTTTAAAAAGTTCTTATTTATACTTCTTTAGATATACTATTAGCTAAGATATATCTTTTATAAATAAATCTTTTATAGTTATTACTATTAATAGATTATTCTATAATCTTCTGCCTATAAGGGCTTCTAATAACAGACTACCTTTTGTCATTTCGATTATTGCTTAGAATCTTGCAAAAGATTCATAGACTATACCCTATCTTAATAATTAAGGCTTTTTCATATTAATAGAGTCGATAAGGAAATCTTCCAAATCAGCTCTATTCTTAAGCGTATTATTATTAACAACTTCTATATAGTTATTACTAATAGTAAGAAAACCACCCTTCCCAGGCTCTCTATCAGAATCTAGGTTAATAAAAGTGCCTTATCTTATAAATATAAAGAATAGAGTAGTCTTATTAAAGATATACTCCTTTAGAATTGTTCTATCCTTAGTATTTAATTCTTTTTATTAAGCTGCGCTTTATGCTAAGTTTAATAAGATTCATTAAGAGTTTTTAAGGCGATAAGATATAAGTATAAATGACTTATAAGACTTTTCCTATATAGCAAATTCCTTAGTCAATTGTTTAGTAGTAGGAATTATATAATAGTCAATAGTTCTACTATTAGGAGAATTGACCTACGAGCTAGGCCTAGGAGTCAACCTTACGAATCTCGAGTTAGCGTTAATTTTAGTAGAAACAATTCGCAAATAGTAGTTAATGCCTATAAACTATATAGGCTTAAGATACGCTACTAGCTTATATAAAGAATTATAATAAGTCAATAGAGCACTAAGATACAGACTATAGTATATTCTTAAGGTCTACTATATCAAGCTATAAGTCATATTATAAAGGAAGGCAAAGGGGGGGCTTAGCTTCTTATCTAAGGTCCGGAAATAGTATCGGTACATTTTTAGCTCCTCTTATACTAATATCAAAAATGAATTCTTTCTACGATTACTATAACCATACGTACGCATAGTGCCTAAAAAGGCATAGCTAAGCAACTTAGGCATATTCAAGAAGCCTTTGCTATAAAGCGATATTAAGCTATTATTAGTTAGTATAGCGTTGTATTAGGCCGAGGTCCAGGCGATATTATAAAACAATTTAAGGGCTTCAGGTGCTACTCTAAACTTAGAAAAGCCTAGCGATATATCCTTTTTAACTTAGTTCGCTATTCTATTACTAGTAGCTATAATAGCATAATTTCTAAGATGCAGTAAGAACAATTTTAAGTTTAGAGCTATATAAAATTTATAGATATTAGATGATATATCTTTATTATTAAAGCCTATTAATGCCAACCCATAGTACTGCGCATATTATCTTTTATAAAGAGTACAAAATTTTTCATTATTAGTATCTTCAGAAATTCCTACCACAAATCTGCCTAGTCGTATCTTCATTTCTAATGTCACTATAATCTTAAATCTATCGCCATGCTATAGTATCATCTTAATATTAAAGGGGACTTTATAGCACTCTATAGAGATAGTTGTTATACTATTGTCTGATTTTTCTTTAAGAATATAATAATCACCCTTTAGCTTTTTATACTTAATGAAAAACTGCATAATGTTATTAGCGGAAAATCCATCTTCTCGAAGCTTTATAATTTGTTTAATAGCTCTTGCTATCTCTTCCTATGCTAATAAAACTTCTTAGTCTTCCTTTTTCAAACGCTTTATTATAGACTTGTAAAATTTCAAAACAAACCTTTGCAAGTCTTTAGGCAAAGTCTATATAATATCGAATATATCCTTCTTAGTTTTATTAAAAACTTCTAATATATTAGTAATAGGGTTATTCTCTTTATCTATCAAATCACTATCTGAGTTAATAATATTATATATATTAACCCGTAGGCCAGGCTCGCAAGTCAATTTTATCACTATAGGTATTCGGAGGATTTCAAGAGATAAGGAATCAAAGTTGTCTAACTCGGCTGATTGGCGGTCGAGGTAGTCTATTATTTATATATAAGGTATTATAGGCAACTTATACTCAAGGGCATCTTTATCATATAGCGCTTCCACTTATAGGCCGGGCCTATGAGTCAAATTTGGCTTATCAGTTGAATCTGCTAAGGGTAGTAGCATTTTCTAAGCGGCAGGTATAATAAACTCCTATCTTTCTGTCTTATTATCGAAGTAGTTTATAATATACTTAGCTAGATAGACTATCTTCTCCCTTACTATAAGTAGACTATATTATAACTATTATAGGCTGAGGGTGTTTAAAATGGTCTAATTAAGGAGTGCAAAATTATCATACTATAAGGGATCGTCTTTTATAGTCTGAATAGTAGAGTATATAATAGTACTCAAGAACCTTATAAATTTCCTACTTCTGATATTATTTCCTTATAGCTTTTTCATTCCTTCTTATATAATAAAATGATTTAATACCTATATCGCTCTTGCTATAGGTTAGTATATCTCAAAAATCTTGCTAAGTCCCTGCAGAGCATTATTAGCTATAATATTATTTATAAAGTGGCTTTAAAAGAGCGTTTTATATATTCTATTTGTAAACTGTATCAGTCTTTTCATATACTCATTTTTCTTATCTCGATTCTTCTGAAATAAATCAATTGAATTAGCATACCTCTGATATTCTTATAGAAACTTCTCCTAATCGATTCCCTTAATCTTAAGCTCTTTCTTAAGAAAATCATCAAACCCTAAAAATCCTTCTTCAATAGTAGAAATTCTATAGTTTAGTACTTCAATAGACAAATTCAAGAATACTTATTACTCCGTTTCACCTAACGTTTTATAAGTAGTTATAACATCTTCTAATGATCTTAGAGCTTTTCTATCCTATGAAAAGCTACCCTTTAGCATTAGTTTATTACTAGCGGTATTCATTGACTGGCTGCCTAAGGTAATAATTAATATATTTTTCTTAAGTATGGCCTTTTTACTTAAGCTTAGTAGTGCTATAATAAATTATTTATTAGGGATAGGATAATAGAACTTGTAGAAGCTTATTTAAAGCAGATTAATAAGACGGTAAGCTTATACTAAGAAAGAATTGATAACAGAAGATAGTAGTAGTGGTATTATTAGTACTAGGGTTTAGTAGGGTTATAGAAAAGGTAAAAAAAAAGTATGATTATAGTATAAGGAGAGGTTTATTTATAAAGATAGAATCGTACTAGTGCATAAAGAAAAAGTAGGTATAAAAAGGCTGGAAGTAGGAATAAAAGTGGGGTATGACGCATATAAGGACTTATAATTAGTAAATGACCATTATCAAAGGTAAGGACGATATTTCAAAGGTAAGCGTTAGAAAGTTGCATATAAAGGGAATAATCAAAGAATAAATCATATAAAGAGCAAAGTAAATAAAGAATATATATAGAATAGAATAATAGGTTAAGAATAAAGAGGTGTAAGTATATAGAAAGTAGATAATCTTAAAAAAAAATTCAATATCTAATTTGCAATCTCTTCAAATGGTTTTTAAAGAGGAGATAGCTTATAATTCTCTAGATCGAGTCGACTTAATTGTTAATTCTATTATCACTTCGGAGTCTTCTTCTCTTGTATTAGTTCTTATTTCTTAGCGATTTCTTAGCTTTAAGGACTTCTCTTAAAGGATCTTCTATTAATACCCTTAGATTTAGTGATCGAGGTTTATCTGAACTATCTTATAGGCTTAAGCCAGCTGAGTCTAACCTCACTCGCGGGCCGGGCTTGCGAGTCAGTCTTGGCGTTTCTAAACTTAAGGGTAAAAATAGGAGATTAGTTCCTAAATCAGGATCTAATACTATACTAGCGTCTTAATTTATTTCTTTTCCGAATTTTCTTATAATAATACTTTTATCAATTAGTATATTAGGCTCTTAGATAGTATTTACTTTATCGCGCTATTCCTAAGACTTAAGTTTATAAAGAAGCGACTTAGTATTTATAACATTTGTCTAGGCCTTAATAAGGGCATTAAAGAGTTTTTAATTATATTTTATAAGGTGGATTTTTAATTTGTCTTTATTAAAAAGGAATAACTCTTATACTTTAGTTATAATAGAAGGATCCGTCTAAGAGCGCCGACTAATAATAGCTTTAAAGAGGCTACCGCAGTTCTTAAGATAAAAAGCTACCTTAAAAGGTGCAGTAGTTCTACTTATATTAATCTATTAAGGCACTAGAGGTTACTTTAAAGTAAAGATTGAAAAGATAAGATCGGAGATTTGAGTCTTATTTTCTAAGGTATTCTTATTGCAAATAGCTATATAATTATTATAAAAGGCTATAAAGCCTCTAATTCTATAAAGTTTATTTAAGCGCATTTTAAAAAAGTGCCCTTATTTTATTATTATTATAATAGGATTACTATTATTAATAATAGGCTATAAGATCTCTTTTTACTTTATTTTTACAATTATATAAGCTAGTTAAGATTTTAAGCTAAGTGCTTAAGAAGTCTATCGACTTATCTTCTTTATAGATAGAGTGAGTTTTATATTTGATTAAGAGCCGACCTACCTATTAAGGCTTTTAGAAGCTGGCCTTTATCTGATTAATAAGATCTAATAATCTAAGACTTACTTTTTAATAAAATTGACTCATAGGCTAGGACTATAAGTAAAAATCGGAATTTCTTTATTAATAATACTTATATCTCTCTTTATTAAAACGACTTAATTATAAAAACTAAGGCTAATCAATTAGGAAGGTTTAGGGTAGGCCATAAGCTAATAGGCTCTTCTACTTTTTACTATTATAATTAAGAGGTAAAGTCTATAATATATCCAAAGGACTTATTAAGTAAGGCTAAATATTATATTATAAAGAAAATAAAAAGGTATAGAGGTTACGTTATCTATAGGGTAGAAGTGATAAAGGTATATTTCTACTTCTTATCTTATAATAGAGAGGAATATACTTATAAAAGTACTATTATTAGTAGTAAAATTGTCGGTTAGGAAGCGGTATCCGAAGGGTTTAAGTATTACAATTGACCCTTCTTTCTCTATTTCCTCTTATTATTTATTACTTAATAATATTGAAAAGAAAGAATTATTCCATTCAATCGGCTCTAACGCCTTTAAGGCTTTAGGATTAGCCTTAAATTTTATAGCACTTAAAGATGCCTCTATTATTAAAAGGTTAGATTTGCATATCCTTAAAGAGATAAAGAACTAATTATTAAGGTAGATTAGAAAAAGATCAATATCTTCTATTATATAGAGAAGTTTAAGGTATTTAATAGTTTTATTAATATTAAATCCTTTATAATTAAGACTATAGTAAACTGAAAGAGAGCAATTATAAAGGTCGCAAAGTCTTCTCCCTTCGATTCCTACGCTAAAAAGATACTATTAAAAGTAAGTCTTTATTATAAAGGACACTTAAATATTATATTATTCTTTAAGCTTAAGGTTAAAAATGACCGATTAAGGCATATTGCTATAATTATAAATATCCTAATTAATAGATTCCTCTTTGCATTCTCTTTTTTATAAGATAAAATAGTCTCGCTTAGTATCTAAGAGACTAAGTTCTTAACTTTTATAATTATTAAAGAATTAAATAATATTTATAAAGGCGAACTTATTTAAAATAAGCTATTAAATCTATTTAATAGCTCTTTTAATTATCTTTAAAGTAGTAGGAATAAGGTCTTTCCTTATATTATTGTTTTTAAAATAGTTATATATAAATATAAAGAAGTTAAGAACTAGCTCCTTTAAGTTATTAAGGAAGGAGTCTAAGCGAGCGCATAATCCTTTAGTTTTAAATTGTAAATTAGCTAAAGTAGCTATCGAACGATCTATCCTTTTTAAAGGTTGAGCTAAAATAGGTCGTTTAATTAAAGGAGAGTCTTTTAAAGATTCTGAAAATTCTAAAGAGACTACGCTAAGCGTTTAGGCAGTTTATTTAGTAGCGGTTTTTAGAATTATTTTAATAAAAGGCAAGTTAGGTCTAGTTTTAAAATTCTTATTTCTAACTCTTAATCTAAGACTATAAGTTAAATTATATAGTTTAGCACTTATTATATCTTTAAGTTAAGAAGCGAATTTTAAAGTAAGCTTAACTATAAATAACTAATTCCCTTCTTTATTATTAAAGAAATTTTATCTAAACCCTATTATAGGAGTCTAATTCTCTTTTAAAATAAGCAAACTATAAGTAAAAGCGCAAAGCCTTAGCATATTAATAATAATACTATTAGGTAGGGTAATATCTATAGCTTAATTTGATCTTTTTATAGCCTTATTAGCTACTATAAGTACTGCATTAGATAGGCCTATAAATCTGCGATTGCGAATTCGATTGCTTTAAAATTTTACTACTCCTTCTTAAATAATAAAGAAATTGAGAATCTAAATAGCTTTAATAATAGGAGTATTTTCCTTAAGAATTTTTAATAATACTTATCTTCTATTATTAGAATTAATATTTATTAAAAAGCGCAAATGAAATAAGAGTCCTCTCTTATTAGTAGCTAAATTATCTAATTATTAAATAGATTCTTCTCTTTTATCTTAATCTATTTTGAAAGTATCGGCTAAGGTTATATATTAATCTATATTAGCTAAGAATTCCTCTTTAGAGATTCCCTTTAATCTTAATTCTTTAGTTAAGGAGTTGTTAAATTAGAGAATTCTAAGGGCTACTTAGGTTAAAAGGTTATTAATAGCATTCGCATAAGCTAAAAGGAGTTTTTATTACTTTATATCTCTTAAGGCTATATAAGTCGATTTAAAGTTCTCTAATAATGCAATAGCTCTACTATCTTAAGAGAAGTTTATAACTAATGCTTATTTATCCTTTATTGCAATAGATAAAACCATTTGTAAATTCTTTAAAGGCATATTACTTATAAAAGATAGGGAGTATAAATAAAAAAGTTTAATAGGGTATAAGAATTAAAAAGGTATATAAGCTATAATAGGTTTACTATATATATATTAAGGAAATTGGACTTTTTATTTATTATTTAAGGAAAGTAATAGGAATGCTATAATTAAAGGCTAATATCAAAAATGCAAAATAAGTCAAAGTAAGTAAGAATTTAAAGTGATCTTAAAAGATCTATATCTTAAATAATAAAGGAGGCGACCCTGCTGAAAATATAAAAATAAGGATTAAAGGAAAGTAGGATAATTAATAGGCTAGGAAATCGTTTAGTATTCCTATTTGCGTTCTTTAGATATTTTAAGAATAATAACTTAAGGTTGCAATTAGTTAAGTATTTTAATATTCTTTACTTATAAGACCGGCTTATAGGTTAAGTTGGAAAAATCTTAGTTTTCATCTAAGGGTTTAAAATTGCTTATATTGCTATCGGTTCTTATAGAAGATTCGGAGGTTATATCAATTTCTAATTCGTCTTCTAAAGGGAATAAGGTCTAATCGCATTAATAAAAGTACTTCAATTAGTTAGCTATAAAGGTTCCTTTAATATTAACTTTATTAAATTCCTAAAGAGAATAGTATCCCTTTTCTTTCTACTTAAACTTAACCTTAAATAGACTAAGCTATTAATAGTTAAGTTTAGTATCTATTAATATATTAATACTTCTTATAATATTATAAATTAAAATAAGATCATCTTTTCAAATAGGGTGCGTTTTAAGTACTTTAAAAGCAGCCTATGCTTCCTTAGCTTTTTCCTAATATCGTTTCTCTTATAGAATAATTTCCTTTATATCTATATCTTAAAGCTTAAGTTGTTAGCATCTTATTATAAGTAAATCGGAATAGTTCTAAATTTGATTATAGTCGAACAATCTCTAAATAGGCTATCGGGATTTAAAAGGAAGCTATGCCTTTCTATTATAAATAAGGAAAAATAGTATAACTCTAATTGGTTTATAGATTATCATTCGATAAGCAAAGAGTATTTTATAAAAGTATTTTATCTAATTCTTAAATCCTTTATAAGTAACTTTAGATAGCCTATTAAAAATATCGCAATATCCTCGCTCTACTACTTTATTAGCTTTTAAGTTATACGCTAAGATTTGAACCTATTTAATACTATATTTTTATAAAAAAGCTTTAACTACTCCTTTATTTTCAAGGCCCTTATTAATAGTTAGTCTGCTAAAAAGTCTATAGCAATAGACTACGTCTTCCTAAAGGAACTTTATAATAGATTTAAAGTTAGCAGATTTTAAAGGTCGTCCTTTAAGCCATCTTAATAGGTCTTCCTTTACTAAAATAAAATATATAATCCTATTTTTAATTATTAGTACTTATATAATATTAAGACTGACTTTATAAAAAAGGCCTAATAGCTAAGTTAGGAATAGGAGATTCTCTTTATAATTAGGTTTTCGTTTTTAATAAGGGATACAACTTTTTACAAAAGCTTTACAGTCCTTAAAAGAACCCTTTTAAAAGAATTTCCTTAAGAGTTAGTAGTAAGTAGACTTAGCTCCTTAATAGCCAGTTTCCTTATAAATATCCTAGATAGCCTTAGCCTTTAGTTTTTTATTATTTAAGCAGAGTTATATAAGGTATAAGTTATTACTTCTTTTAAATAATCGTTTTCCTTATACTAGATAAATTAGAGCTTTAGCTTTGAATTTCTGAAAATCCTTAAGAGTAACTATCTTTAGTTATCTAAGTATAACTAAAAATTTCGCGATTTCTTTAAAGTTACTTAAGTAGTTAGGTAATAAAATTCTTTTATTTGACTCGCGGGCTAGGACCAGGAGTCGAGTCCCTTTAAGGTAATATATTAATAGATAACTAACTTCGTTCTTTACCTACTTATTAATATCTATTTTATCTTCTTTAATTAAATCAAAGGGGTAGAGGCGAGTTCTTTTTAAAAGGCTATCTATAGTAGTGTTTTTCATTTTTGAAATATATTTGACTTTAAAGTCCATTAGTCTTATTTAAGCAATCCATTTCATTAGTAAGGCTTTAGGTAAGTCGCTTATAGCTTTATTCAATTATTCTACTAGCACTTTAGTATTAGTTTTAAAGATAAAGTAAGTGCTATAAAGGTCGCTTCTTATCTTTTTCATTGCTTTTAAAGCTCCTTTATATTCTTATTTAATAGTATTATACTTTATCTTTGCTAGATTCTAAAGACTACTTTTAAAGTAAGCTAAATGTCTTTTCTATTAGCTATTAGCTTATTAAAGGATAGCATTCTATTTAATTAAACTTATATCAACTATTAGTATTATTAGCCTAGCGTCGGCTCTATAGTCTATTTTAATCAGATATAGCGCCTTAAGCAATGCTTGCTTCAGTTGTTTTATAGCCTCTATTTAAGGTTCCTCTTATTAAAACTCAGCCCCTTTTCAAAATAAGGAGTAAATAGGTACTGCCTTTTTAGCGAAATCCTTAATTTAAATGCGATAGTATACTATAATACTAATAAACGCGCGAGCTTCTACTACATTATTATACCTCTTCTATTTATCGATTTTAAGTACTTTAGCCCTTTAAGGACTTCGGCTATTAGAATTAGTAATAAAACTAATAATTTCTATTAATAGAAGATAGTATTATAACTTTAGACCGACTGTTGCTCTTACCCTTTCGAATCGTATAAGTACCTAATCCAGGTTTTAAATGTATTCTATTATAAATCACCGTATACTAAGGAGAACTTCTTTATAATTATAAAATAATCTTGATCCTTTTACTCTTATATCATTTATATAAAGGAGCGTAATATTAAGTATATAATCTATTAGTATCTTATAGATTACTTAAACAAATTAAGTAATCGAATTTATAGCCTTTTAAAGTAATCTTATCATCTGAAGTAGCTTAAGAGGGGTTTGAATTGCTATTATATCTCTTGATTTAATATTAAGAATAAATTGGTTATATCTAAAGAAGAAGTTAATAAGAGAGCTATAGGTTAATCTTACGAATTCATTTAAGAACTTATCCATATTCGGAGGAATATTAGCGTTCCTAATAGTTACTCGGTTCATCTCTACTATTGCTATTATTAATCTATAAGTTCCTTTCTCTTTCTTAGCAATTAAGAACCATTTATTCTTATAAAGGCTATTACAGAACTCGAGAATACCTTACTTCAGCCTATCCTTTAACATTTCGATTACCTTTTCTTAAAGAGCTTTAAGGACCTTAAATGTTTTCTCTTACTAGGCTTTATAAAGTATTATCTTAATCTTAATATAAGGTATGACCTCTTCTCAAATCTGGCCAAGTTTTATCTAGTCAAAAGCTAAGGCGTCCTTTCGATTTATTAAGGTTTTATAAAGTAGTTCGCATTCTTACTCTATTAAGTCTTTTCCAATTTTCAGCATATCGAAACGTTCTTTTATTAGCCGATATCCGATAGGTTTATTAGAAAATCTACTTATAATAAACTTATCGAATTTACTACCCTAGCTTTAAAGGTCGAAGCTTCTCGTCTTATTCAAACCAATTATCCAGTCCTTTAGGCTTTGAGCCGTCAGAGATTCCCCAATCTACTAGTTGTATTTTATTAGCCTTGCTTTTATATATAGTTCGAATATTAGCTAGTACTATACTTCTCTACTTCTTTCCTTTTTTATTAAATCCTATAAAACGGTCCGAATTTTCCTTTTTAAAAATAAATAAAAGATT
>JAENRP010000600.1:0-15598 GCA_024741835.1 Diplocarpon mali | reverse complement strand
TATAGATTCAATAGGTATAGTAAAGATAAATGTCGCTAGCTTTTCTTTCCTTTTATAAAATATTCTCTATATACTTAGCTTAAGTATTAATCTTTTATTTAACCGCAAGATCTATATAAAGTTAAATTATATAAGAGTTTTTAATAATTAATTTATATAATTTATAAATAATAACTATAAAGTGATCTTTAAGGCTAAAATCAAAGATAGACTTTATATTATCTTAAAGGTAATATTATAGAAATTAACTTTTAAGCTAGACTTATAAGTAGATTCCTTGAAAGAAAGTATACTCTTTACCTTAATATAATTAAGTAAAGATAAGGAGAATAGATAAACTCTTAAGCTAAGATCGCAAGTGAAATTCGTAAAAATGACTCTTAAGCTAAGACTATAAGTAGATTATAAAGTATCCTTAAAGATAACTCCTAAGCTAGGATTACAAGTGAATTTAATAGAAGTAACTCTTAAGCTAAGACTGCAAATAGATTCTACAAATTTATTAATAATAACTTTTAAGCTAAGATCGCAAGTGAAATTCGCAGAAATAACTCTTAAGCTAGGATCGTAAGTAAAATTCGCAAATTTATTAAAAACGACTTATAAGCTAGGATTGCAAATAGATCTTACTATTTTTAGGAAATCGACTTTTA
Organism: Diplocarpon mali; assembly: GCA_024741835.1. Classification (NCBI taxonomy): domain Eukaryota; kingdom Fungi; phylum Ascomycota; class Leotiomycetes; order Helotiales; family Drepanopezizaceae; genus Diplocarpon; species Diplocarpon mali. The sequence continues at coordinate 14,945 of JAENRP010000600.1, read as the reverse complement.
AACTAAGACCGTAAGTAGATCTCGCGGTTTTATTAAAAACGATTCTTAAGCCAGGCTTGCAATTAGAAAATAGTAAAACCTTAAACTACTATTATTAATCCTTTTTAACTACTAATAATAAAGTATCGATTAATAATAGGCTACTGAAGCTATTAAAAGCCGAAAGCCTATTAAGGTATTAGCTAATATATAGAAGATTCGCGCATTTAAGGCTAGAGAAATTGAAAGGCCTATATAAGGTCTTAACCTTAAAATAGAAGATCTAAATACTAAAGAATCGCTTAATATATCGAATTTGCAAGTTAATAAAACTTCGAAATCAGATATAAACTAAGCTTAATATATAAAAAGATTCGATACTAGCACTAATATCTATTAATACTACTAGACTATTTATAACCTTAATCAAAGGAAATAATTAGTTTTCTTAAATAGTAGATAACTCTACTTAATAGATATAGACTATTTGCGCTAAGACTAAATCTAAGTTTATAGAAAAGCTAGAAACTTAGAAAGTGATAGAAGAACGCTAGACCTAGTTAAAGCTAATAGCTATTAAGTCTAATAACGTATTAAAGATTAAGGCAAAGCTTAATAAATAGGTAAAATAAGGAGTTTGCTACAAATTAACTATAATATATAAAGGTTCCTATTAGAATAATATTACTAAGCGAAGCATCTAGTAAGTAGAGACTAACTATCGCACTTTATTATAAAATACTAACCTACTACTAGAATTCTAAGACCTTATAATTAAAGCAGATATATACTTATAAAATAGAATAAGTAGTAGACTAATAATTAATAGTACTTAAATATCGCTATATAAGGCATATTTTAAATAGAAACCAAGCCTAGACTATATCCGCGTCTTTAGAAGCGTTTGCTACTCCTATATTAGCCTAAAGTCCTAGCCTATAGGTATAAAGAGTAAGAAGCTAATAGACTAAGGTAAAGAGTATATATTTATTAAATATATTAAATAGATAATAAAGCAATAGATAATATACGCGCTAGATCTAAAGCAAGTAATCATATCCTTAGTAATTAAGTTTAATAAATCTTAAAATAAGAGAAAGCTATCCTTAAAGCTTTATATACTTAGAGATTCGTAAGGTATACTAATCGATAGTAATACTATTAAGCCGAACTAATAACCCCTCTCTCTTAGCTTAAGTATATTAAATATACTTGCTAATCGACGACCTACTAGTCGCCTAAAGGCCGAATAGACTATTCCTATCGTTTGCAAACTACTTAAAGTATAAAATAACTTTGATATTATTATCCCTTTAGTTAAAGTACCTATGGTAAAGGATATTCCTAAAATAGGTATAAGTAATAATAAGCCTCTACTATTAGAAAGCGGTTCCTTAGATAATAAGCCTATAAAACCTATAGCTAAACCTACGTCTTTAAAGAAGAATAGAGACTTAAAACTAAAAGATACTTTAGATAAATGCAAGTTTAAGCGTATCTAGGCTATAATAGCACATAGGATCTATAAGCTCAAACTTTAATAAAGCTTCGACAAAGATAATACATTCCTAGCCGCTAAAGGGATAATAAAAATCTCTCTTTTAAAGACGTATAATAAAGCTATTAATAATCTGAAGAATAGAGCAGTATAGAATAAGGCAATCTAAGAGGAGATAAGCTCTCTTACTGCAAATAGCATATAGATAAAAGAACTAATACTAAAGGATATGAACCTAGTATTAATAAAGTAGGTCTTTATAATTAAGATATATGCAAATAGAACCCTAGAGCGTTATAAGGCAAGGCTTATAGCTAAGGGCTTCTTTTAATAGTATAGAAAAGACTACTTCGATACATTCGCGCTAATAGTTCGCATAGATACCTTTTGCATATTTATAATAATAGTAGCTACTAAGGACCTTAAATGCAAATAGTATAATATTAAAAAAACATTTATTAAAGCGACTATAAAGGAACGGATTTTTCTCTCCTAATCTAACGGTATTCTTATATACGCTAGCCACTCTTTTTATATACTCTGCAGTATCTATAAGCTTAAATAATCAGCCTATAATTAAAACCTCTTATATAATTCTACTTTAATAGAAATAGGATTTATTTAAAGCCTAGCTAACCCTTATCTATTTACCTATACTAAGCGTAGAATCAAATTGCTATTATATATCGACGATATTACTATAGCTATAAAAATAACTACTTAATTAGATTAGTTCTTTATAATAATTCGGAAATGTTTTAATACTAAGGATCTAAAGGGAATTTATAAGATCCTTAGCATCTATATTATAAGGAACCGTTCTACTTAAAAACTCTAATTAGATTAAAAGCAGTATATTAAGAAGATCCTAAACCAAATAGGACTCTCTACTTATACTCTTAACTTTAAGCTAAAGTATACTTTGATTATAGGAAAGTATAATAAGTTAAAGCTTACTAATAAAAATAAGTAAAGAGGAGATTTGAAGAAGTACTAATAGGATATTAAAGCGATTATATATACTATAGTATATATAAGACTAGATATCGCCTTTATTATTAAGTAACTTAATCAGAACTTAAAGGATCTAACGATTTAATATAAGAATATAGTCAAGCGACTTAAAAGGTACCTTCGATTAATAATTATATAAAAGGTAAGATATAGACTAATAAAATATATAAGTATAAAGCTTAAGGTATATACTAATTCCAATTAGGCAAATATAAAAGGTCGAAAAAGTATATCTAAAAGCATAGTAGTACTATATAGTAGACCTATATTATAAAGAAGTAGGAAGTAGAAATTAGTAGCTACTATAAGTACTAAGGCTAAATATATATTAATATTATTAAATTATAAGTAAGGATTATAAATCGCCTAAGTTTTAAAAGATATAAGTTTTATTAAGTATATTAAATAAGATAGGAACTATATTAATCTTTAAGCAAATAATATAAGGGCGATTATACTTATAAAGAATTTATACTTATATAAGCGATCGAAATATATTAATATTACCTACTACTTTATCTGCAACCTTATTATAAAGAATAAATTATTAATTACCTATATCTTAACCAATTGAATAGTAGTAAATGGATTTATAAAGCTACTAAAGATAATTATAAAGTTTAAAGCATTTAAAGATATACTAAGGTTGCAAAAGATAATAGGAGCTTAGCAGGCTTAAGGATAACTCTTAGGCCTGCCTTATAAGTTAGGTTATATAGTCTTATAAAGGAAAGTTTTTAAATCGACTCTTAGGCTTAGACTGCAAGTTAAGTCATATAGTCTTATAAAAGAACGCTTTTAGGAAATTTGACTCTTAGTCCTGCTTTATAAGTAGGGTTAGTGATTTTAATAAAGGTTGCTATTAATTAATTGTTTTTAATTTAAAGAGATACCTAAGAGTTGGATTAGCGCAAAAGGATAATTGTTATTTTCCTAACTATAGGTCAATTAGAGTAAGGTCTAAGTAAGGGTATTAAGATAGGTGATATAGCTATTACTTTAATATATTATTATATGACCCTACTGCTTAATCAATAGGATATTAATACGTATATAGCTATAGGGAAGAAAGGGGTAACCTTCCTTCCCTAACTCTTACTAATATATCGACTATCGACCTCTAGAAGTTTCCCTTACCTACTGCGCCGACTCACTTAAGTTCAATATATAGTAGCAAAGGAGCCGAGAAATTATATCCATTTATAGAATACTAAAATTGTAATAAGTTTCCTTATATTACTTAAGGAAATCAGTAATATTAGCTCCTATAAAGTAAGGAGCACTAGGGGAACTAGGGAGGGGAAAGTGGCTAGTAATAGCCTTAAATGCGGCCATTATTATTTCATATTAACCGTCCGGGTTGATGGAATCCATAGGGGGCAAAGAGGAAGCTTTAATATTAGAAAGGGAAGCTTTAATATTGCGAGATTAGTTGCTAAAAGGAGTACTTTAAAATTTAAAAGGGCTTAAAGAACGTTTAGAATCTGAGTCAATCTTAAAGTGATTAAGACGAGTTTGAAAAGATTTAAATAAAGGGTTAGTAAAAAGTTTAAAATTGTTATTATTTTTAATATTTTCTAATATCGATATTAAAAAAGTAAATAGCAGCCTTAAGTTATTTAAGGATATCTTTTTATCCTCTTACTTATAGGCTAAGCCTAGGAGTAGAATTCCGGATTCTATTAAAAGTTTAATCTACATTTATTAAGAGATTCTAAGTAGATGCTAAATAGCTAATAAGAGCATTGCAACTAATCGCAATAAGATAAGGTTTACTTAATTAAAGATTAATTTCTAAGATAAGGTTTATATATAAGATTCTTCTTAATTTCTAAGCTAATTCCTATTAGTCCTTAGAATAAAGGGGTCTTTAAAGACGATTTTAAGGCAATTTTTAAAGTTCTATTATCCTAAGGCGGCTGAATTATCAGATTCGGATTTCTAAGGATTCTAAGGAGATACTTCCGATTGGAGTTTGCGCTTAGTATTATTTAAGTACTTAAAACCACCGCTATTTAAGATTGCTATTATAAGGGCTATTAAACTTTTTATACTAGAAAGCCGAAAATTCCGAAAATCTCAAAGTTAAGGAAGAAAATAGGGGTTTTTTAAAGCAAAGCCGAAAAGGGAAAATCTAAGGTTATTAATAGTTGCTAAATAAAACCGATAGTTCTAAGTAACTAAGCGATTAAAGATAGAGATATTAATGATTTTTAGAATTAAATAAAATGCTATAAGTGTTTTAAAAAGGTTTTTTAAAAGGCTAGTCTCTTATTTGCAAACTAAGAGATCGATAAGGTTGTATAAGGACGGAAATCTTAAGAAATTGGTCCCTGCGTAGGTTATTAATATAAAACTAAAGGGAGATAATATAAGAATAGGCCTAAGGGAAGACCTAAAAACAAGAGGAGGAAGCACTATAAGCGGGCTGTCTTAGATAAGATATTAGGAACAAGTCCTAAGTATAGGGTATATTCAGTACTTATAGCGACGCGCACTTGTCTCTATATACAGAGGAGGTCCCTTTTATCCTCCTGTCGGCCCTGCCCTATCATATGACTTCTGTCACGTGATTCATCTATACCCAGGTCTCCATATTAACCGACTTTTTAAGTATTTATAACAACTTAAAGGACCTTCATTTTCAATTAATAAATCTCTATTTTCTAATTGAACCTTATTTGCAAACTCTATTTATATACCTAACCTTTTTATTAGACTTTATTTAATATATCTAACGCTTTAAGTATTATTAAGCCTTGCTTTAATACCTTTGCCTTTTAAATAAAGTAGTTTAGTAAATATATATTCTTCGCTAAGCTCTATAATATTACCATTTTTGCCGATCTAAGACTCCTATTTAAATCAATTATAAAGACTAAGCCTTAAGCTCCCTTTATATAAGAGCTTAAGGAATTAGAAACGGCCAACCTTTGCGTAGTATACGCGAGGTTATATAAAGAGTATACAGCTACTTTAGCTAAATAGATTTACGCCCGCTTTCCCTTAAGAGATCCATCAAAAGCTCCCTTTCTATAGGCCTTTTATAAAGATATTAAAGACAAATATAAAATCCTAATAAAGGAGTACCTTATGCGTAAGAAGACTTAAAAGACCTAACGCAAATACTACGAACTACTATTAGAATAGTATGGTGCGGTCGGCTGGAGGGCCTTCATTAGGTCGCTCAGGAGGCTCGCAGAAGTAAGGGAAGATGATTAATTGTATTATTATCTAATGTATATATGGTAGGGAGACTTCGGAAAGAAAAGGGAGAGTCTATAACTTAGCAGAGTCATATAGAGGGTCTTTAGAATAAGTAAAGACTCTGCCTATTTTATACGATATACCCCTTAATTGGGCGATACTCTTAGAATCGCTTAACTATATAAATAAAATAAAAGAAAGAATAGCAGTTATAAAGAAAAAAGGCTCTATCTTATATACTGCCTCTCTAAAGGTCGTTCCTTTTAAAATAAGAAGGGTTACTATAGGTAATAAGCGCTTTTAAGAATCTTCGCAATTCTACGCTAATGCTCTATTAGGCTTTTAATAGAGTATTTCTATTGCAGAGGTTCTCTTTTCCTTCTTTTAAAAATAACCCTCCTTTATTATTTAAAAATATTATCTTTATACTAATAATTTTTTAAATATAAAAGGAACTCCTACTTATTATAGCCCCGGCCGCCCTTGTAAAGTAAGACCCTTAGAGTCCTTATACCTTGCGTTATACTAACTTTGCGCTAGGTCGCTAGCGCTCTTTTAAAAGCTGCAACCCTAGCGCGCTTGTCCTAGTGCCTATTAGGCAATAAGCCGCCGCTGCTATTACTGCCGCCCCTACTACTGCTGCCATTGCTGCTACTACCTAAGAGCCCTGCCCTTATTACGCATTATATACCAAAGCTTATAATAGAATATAATAATGCGTATATATATTATATTATATGCAAAAGTACTAGCAATCTCGATTATTAGTACTTTAATAGTACCTTTAGTATATATTACGTCTATTATATTATATTAAGCAATAGCTGCTAATAGGCCAGCGGCCCTCTCCTTGCCTCTTAAGAGGCTATTATATCGGCTTGCGCCTATAGTACCTTTAAAGAGGAGGTAGCACTATTGTTTAATATAGTAAAGGATGCGCTTTAAAGCTTCTATAGTACATTTATCGAATCTTATTAAGTTTTAAGCTGATTTTAAAAGATAGGAGCAATTGGACCCTAATGCTAAGAGGGCCTGCTACTCTTGCAAGTAGTAATACTACTGCCTCCTTTACTCTTAATATACTATTCCTATTCGCTCCTAGCCCCTTTAGTTTAGACCTGTTTGCCTTTGCTATTACTACTGCTACTCTTATCCTATCTGCTACTACTATCGCAGCCGCTGCTATAGTATCGTCCTTTGTTTCCCTTGCCCTTACCCCTACTATTGCTACTCCTGCTATTGCTGCCGCTTTTGCTATCTTTGCCCCTATCGCCTTTGCTATATCCCTCGCCTTTGCCCCTGCTATCGCTAATATATTCGCCAGCAGGCCTCTGGCCAAGGGAGTACCTTTAGGCCTCTTTTAAAAGGAGATTTATATAAAGCTTATAACTATAGCTTCTTAACTCTTAGCCTTAGCTAAGAGAATCTAAGAGAAGGTTGCGCCTTATAATAGTAGCTTAAGAATATTAACTATTTTATATTTTTAAAAAAGGAGAAGCTTTTATAATACGCTTTATAAGAGAAAATAAATAAATATAATTATAAAAGAGTAAGAGCTTACAAGTATAAGTCTCTTAATAATAAGTAACTACTTACTAGTAAGTGCGAGTTGCTAAACGATTATTTAAAAGCTTTAAAGGTTTAATAAACGAATAAAGCTTTTAAACTTCTAGCGGTCTAGGTTCTTAATAAGCCTATTTGCGTATATCTTCTTAATAAAGAGGTAGATTATTTAAAAGCTTCTTCTTTAATACTCTTAGTAGATCTATATATTACTAATTTCAATATATTAAAGGCTTATCTTAATCTTCTTATTCTTTATAATAATTAGCTAAATCGTTTATTAGTTATTATAATATATATTCTATTTAAAGAGGGAGTTTATGCGAATCTCTTTAAAGAGGCGTTTTATAACTATTATCTCTTTTGCAGTAGATACTTTACTATAGAGTTCTACTTTAGTAAAAGAGAGTATAATAGTCGCTTAGCGATTTGCTTTTTAAATAATTAGTCCTTTAAATAGAAAGAAGATATATCCTTAAGAGGATCTATAGGTCTCTTAGTTATCTTTAAAAGAAGCATCTAAAGATGCAACCAATTAGTATTCCTTAGCCTTAAAGCTATAGGCAATTCTTAAGAAGCGCGTATTATATAGGTATTAAAGCGTCTAGTCCGCGGCTAAAAGGTACTTAGAGCTTAAATTAGTTAGAAAGAAAGATAATTAAGAGGCTGCAAATATAATATCTAAGTATATTATAATTGCTATATAAAGAATAAAGCCTATTTTCTCTTAATACTCCTTTACCTTTTCTAAAGAAGCTTGCCTTAAGTTCTTAATAAACTCCTTTTTTAGTAGTAGAGTATTAGGCACTCTCCTTATATTAGCTTTAAACTTTTAAGCGATCTTCTTAATATAAGTATTATAAATTAAGAAGATCCTCTTTACCTTCTTATCTTAAATAATCCTTACTTTAAAGAATTAAGAGGTATCTCTTATAATAATAAGTTTATATACTCTCTTTTGGTCTTTAATTAGATAAGTCGCTTGATTTAAGTTAAAGGCCTTATATAATACTTGAATATTATTAATATAAAATGCTATAAAGACTATACGATCCTTTATTATAAAAATATAAGGCTCCTTGCTTAATAGCTTAAGTTAAAGGCCTTTAAGCGTTCTTGCGAAGTTCCTATATTATAGCGCTAAAGAGTCTTTTAGCCTATAGAGCGCGCGGTCCAGTTCTACTACTATACTAAGGCACTTAAAGCCATCTAATAAGAAGTATATGATTAAAGCACTCCTTAGGTCTTTAAGAGTATTAATAAACGTATTAATAATATTAAACTGCTTTACTTTTATATCGAAGTACGCGGTAAGCGCTATTAGTACTTTAAAAGACCTTGCTATAAGTATAGCTGCGTAAGTTGAGAAAATTAAAGCTTTATCTTAAAGATCCCCTTATATAATTAGCTATAATTGGCACTTTAGAAGCTTGCTAAAGCTATTAACCTTATAAGTAAAAACCTATTTTAATAGTATTAGCAAAGGCTTTAAGTAGTCCCTTTGTATGATTCTCTAGCAACTCTGAGATTCTAAATTCCTAATCTCTTAATGCCTTCCTTCCTTAAATCGTTTATTAAAAGGGTGCTTCTTTAAGTCCAGCCATCCTTTCGAAGGCTTTAGTAGAAAGCCTTAGTACTATAGATAGTTAGGAGACTGCGCTCCATCCTTTACCTAACTATTAATTGCAGCTTTAATAATTATATAAACCGTCAAATAGTCCTTCCTATCCTCCCTTATCTATTTATTTGCTTAAAAGGTTAATACAAACTCTTATATATATAAAGAGTAGGGTAAATCAATATTGCTTTAGAATATTGAGCTTAAGTGAGTCGGCGCAGTAGGTAAAGGAGGCTTCTAGAGGTCGATGGTCGATATATTAATAAGAGTTAAGGAAGGAAGGTTACCCCTTTCTTTCCTATAGCTATATATATATTAATATCCTACTAATTAAGTAGTAAGGTTATATGATAATATATTAGAGTAATAGCTATATTACCTATCTTAATACCTTTACTTAGACCTTACTCTAATTAACCTATAATTAGGAAAATAATAACTATCCTTTTATACTAATCCAACTCTTAAGTATTTCTTTAAATTAAAAACAATTAATTAATAGTAACCTCTATTAAAATCACTAACCCTACTTATAAAGTAGGACTAAGAGTTAAATTTCCTAAAAGCGTTCTTTTATAAGACTATATAACTTAACTCGCAGTCTAAGCCTAAGAGTCGATTTAAAAAACTTTCCTTTATTAGACTATATGACTTAACTTATAAGGCAGGCCTAGGAGTCGTCCTTAAGCCTACTAAGCCCCTACTATCTTCTATAACCTTAGTATATCTTTAAACGCTTTAAATTTTATAACTATCTCTAATAGCTTTATAAATCCATCTGCTACTATTCGATTAATTAAAATATAAGTGATTGATAACTTATTCTTTATAATAAGGTTATAGATAAAGTAATAAGTAATATTAATATATTTCGATCGCTTATATAAGTATAGATTCTTTATAAGTGTAATCGCCTTTATATTATCTGCTTAAAGATTAATATAGTTCCTATTTTATCTAATATACTTAATAAAACTTATATCTTTTAAAACTTAGGCGATTTATAATCCTTGCTTGCAATTTAATAATATTAATATATATTTGGCCTTAGTACTTATAGTAGCCACTGATTTCTACTTCCTACTTTCTTATAATATAGGTCTATTATATAGTACTACTACGCTTTTAGATATACTTTTCTAACCTTTTATATTTGCCTAGTCGGAATTAATATATACCTTAAGCTTTGCGCTTATATATTTCGTTAATCTATATCTTACCTTTTATATAATTATTAATTGAAGGTACCTTTTAAGTCGCTTAATTATATTCTTATATTAAATCGTTAGATCCTTTAGATTTTAACTAAGTTGCTTAATAATAAAGGCGATATTTAGTCTTATATATATTATAATATATATAATCGCTTTAATATCCTATTAGTACTTCTTTAGATCTCCTCTTTGCTTATTTTCTTTAGTAGGCTTTAACTTATTATACTTTCCTTCGATTAGGGTACGCTTTAACTTAAAGTTAGGAGTATAAGTAGAAAGTCCTATTCGGTCTAGGATCTTTTTAATATACTACTCTTAATCTAACTAGAGTTCTTAAGTAGAGCGGTTCCTTATAACGCAGATACTAAGGATCTTATAAATTCCCCTTAAATCCTTAGTATTAAAACGTTTCTAAATTATTATAAAAAACCAATCTAATTAAGTAGTTATTTTCGCAGCTATAGCAATATTATCAATATATAGTAGCAACTTAATTCTATATTTGATATAAGTAAATAAACAAGGGTTAGCTAAGCTTTAAATAAATCCCATTTCTACTAAAGTAGAGCTATATAAGAGGTTCTAATTATAGGCTAATTATTTAAGCCTATAGATATTATAAAGTATATATAAAGAGTGGCTAGCATATATAAGAATACTATTAGGTCAAGAGAGTAAAATCCGTTCCTTTATAATCGCTTTAGTAAATGCATTTTTAATATTATATTGATCTTAAGTGAGTCGGCGCAGTAGGTAAAGGAGGCTTTTAAAGGTCGATGGTTGATATATTAATAAGAGTTAAGGAAGGAAGGTTACCACTTTCTTTCTTATAGCTATATACGTATTAATATCCTATTGATTAAGCAGTAGGGTTATATAATAATATATTAGAGTAATAGCTATATTACCTATCTTAATACCCTTACTTAGACCTTACTCCAATTGACCTATAGTTAGGAAAAATAACAACTATCCTTTTGCGCTAATCTAACTCTTAGGTATCTCTTTAAATTAAAAACAATTAATTAATAGCAACCTCTATTAAAATTACCAATCCTACTTATAAGGTAGGACTAGGAGTTAAATTTCCTAAAAGCGTTCCTTTATAAGACTATATAACTTAACTCGCAGTCTAGGCCTAAGAGTCGATTTAAAAACTTTCTTCTATAAGACTACGTGACCTAACTCGCAAAGCAGGCCTAGGAGTCGTCCTTAAGCTTGCTAAGCCCCTACTATCTTCTGTAACCTTAGCATATCTTTAAACACTTTGAACTTTGCAACTGTCTTTAATAGCTTTATAAATCCATCTACTACTATTCGATTAGTTAAAATATAAGTAATTAATAACTTATTCTTTATAATAAAGTTATAAATAAAGTAGTAAGCGATATCGATATATTTCGATCGCTTATATAAGTATAGATTCTTTATAAATGCAATCACCTTTATATTATTTACTTAAAGATTAATATAGTTCCTATCTTATCTAATATACTTAGCGAAACTTATATCTTTTAGAACTTAGGCGATTTATAATCCTTACTTGCAATTTAATAATATCGATATATATTCGGCCTTAGTACTTACGGTAGCTACTGATTTTTACTTCCTACTTCCCTACGATATAGGTCTACTATATAGTACTACTACGCTTTTAAATATACTTTTCTAACCTTTTATATTTGCCTAATCGGAATTAGTATATACCTTAAGCTTTGCACTTATATATTTCGTTAATCTATATCTTACCTTTTATATAATTATTAATTAAAGGTATCTTTTAAGTCGCTTAATTGCATTCTTATATTAAATTGTCGGATCCTTTAAGTTCTGACTAAGTTGCCTAATAATAAAGGCGATATCTAGTCTTATATATACTATAATATATATAATTGCTCTAATATCCTATTAGTACTTCTTTAGATCTCCTCTTTACTTATTTTTATTAATAGGCTTTAATTTATTATACTTTCCTTCGATTAGAGTACGCTTTAGCTTAAAGTTAAAAGTATAAGTAGAAAGTCCTATTCGGTTTAGGATCTTTTTAATATACTACTATTAGTCTAACTAGAGTTCTTAAGTAAAACGGTTCCTTATGACGCAAATGCTAAGGATCTTATAAATTCCCCTTAGATCCTTAATATTAAAACGTTTCTGAATTATTATAAAGAACTAATTTAATTAAGTAGTTGTTTTTATAACTATAGTAATATTATTAATATATAGTAGCAACTTAATTCTATACTTAATATAAGTAAATAGATAAGGGTTAGCTAGGCTTTAAACGAATCCTATTTCTATTAGAGTAGAGCTATATAAAAGGTTCTAATTATAAGCTGATTATTTAAGCCTATAGATATTATAGAGTATATAAAGAGAGTGGCTAGCGTGTATAAGAATACCGTTAGGTTAGGAAAGAAAAATCCATTCCTTTATAGTCGCTTTAGTAAATGTATTTTTAATATCGTACTATCTATATTCAAAGTCCTTAGCGGCTACTATTACTATAAATATATAAAGGGTATTTATACAAACTATTAGTATAAATGTATTAAAGTAGTCTTTTTTATACTATTAAAAGAAGCCCTTAGCTATAAGCCTTACCTTATAATATTCTAAGGTCCTATTTGCATATATCTTAATTATAAAGACCTACTTTATTAATACTAGGTTTACGTCCTTTGGTATCGGTTCTTCTATTTATATACTATTTGCAATAAGAGAGCTTATCTCCTTTTAGATTGCCTTATTCTATATTACTCTATTCTCTAGGTTATTAATAGCTTTATTATACGTCTTTAGAAGAGAGATTTTCATTATCCTCCTAGTAGCTAGGAACGCATTATCTTTATTAAAGCTCTATTAAAGTTCGAGCTTATAGATCTTATATGTTATTATAGCCTAGATACACTTAAACTCGCGTTTGTTTAAGGTATCTTCTAGTTCTAGGTCTCTATTCCTCTTTAAAGACATAGGTTCAGCTATAGGTTCTATAGGCTTATTATTTAAGGAACCGCTTTCTAATAGTAGAGGCTTATTATTATTTGTACCTATTTTAGGAATATCCTTTACTATAGGTACTTTAATTAAAGGGATAATAATATTAAAGTTATTTTATACTTTAGGCAATTCGCGGACGATAGGAATAGTCTATTCGGCCTTTAGGCGATTAGCAGGTTGTCGATTAGCAGGTGCGCTTAATATACCTAAGCTAAGAGAAAGGGGTTATTAGTTCGGCTTAATAGTATTACTATCAAGTGGTATACCTTAAGAATCTCTAGGTATATAAAGCTTTAAAGATAGCTCCCTTCTATTTTAAGATTTATTAAACTTAACTATTAAAGATATAATTACTCGCCTTAGATCTAGCGCATATACTATCTACTACTTTATTATCTATTTAATATATTTAATAAATATATACTTTCTACCTTAGTCTATTAGCTTCTTATTCTTTATACTTATAGGCTAGGACTTTAGGCTAATATAAGAGTAGTAAACGCTTCTAAAAACGCAGATATAGTCTAGGCTTAATTTCTATTTGAAATATACTTTATATAGCAATATTCAAGTACTATTAACTATTAGTTTATAACCTATTCTATTTCGCAAGTATACGTCTGCCTTAATCGCAAGGTCTTAGAATTCTAATAGTAAGTCAGTATCTTATAGTAGAGCGCAATAGTTAGTCTCTACTTATTAGATGCTTCGCTTAGCAATGCTATTTTAATAGGAACCTTTATATATTATAATTAGTTTATAGTAAACTCTTTATTTTACCTATTTATTAAGCTTTACCTTAATCTTTAATATATTATTAGACCTAATAGCTATTAGCTTTAACTAGGTCTAGCGTTCTTCTATTACTTTCTAAGTTTCTAACTTTTCTATAAGCTTAGATTTAGTCTTAGCGCAAATGGTCTATATCTGCTAAGTAGAATTATCTACTATTTAAAAAAACCAATTATTTCCTTTAATTAAGGTTATAAATAGTCTAATAGTATTAATAGATATTAGCGCTAGTATCGAATCTTTCTATAGATTAAGCTTAATTTACATTTGATTTTAAAGTTTTATTAGCTTGCAAATTCGGCATACTAAGCAATCCTTTAGTACTTAGATCTTCCGTTTTAAGGTTAAGACCTTATATAAGCCCTTTAATTTCTCTAGCCTTAGATGCGCGAATCTTCTATATATTAGTTAATACTTTAATAGGCTTTCGGCTTCTAATAGCTTTAATAGCCTATTATTAGTTAATACTTTATTATTAGCAGCTAGAAAGGACTAGTAATAGCAGTTTAAGGTTTTTCCATTTTCCAATTACAAGCCTGGCTTAAAAGTCGGTTTTAGTAAAACCGCAAGATCTACTTGCAGTCCTAACTTAGGAGTTATCTTTAACAAATTTGCGAATTTCACTTGCAGTCCTAGCTTAAGAGTCATTTCCGCGAATTTCACTTGCGATCCTAGCTTAAGAGTTATTATTAGCAAATTTGCAGAATCTACTTGCAATCTTAGCCTAGGAGTTATTTCTATTAAATTCACTTATAATCCTAGCTTAGGAATCACCTTTAAAGATACCTTACAATCTACTTATAATCTTAGCTTAAGAGTCATTTTTACAAATTTTACTTGCGATCTTAGCTTAAGAGTCTATCTATTCTCCTTATCCTTATTTAATTATATTAGGGCAAAGAGTGCACTTTCCTTAAAGGAATCTACTTATAGGTCTGGCCTAGGAATCAATTTCTATAATATTACCTTTAAGATAATATAAAGTCTATCTTTAATTTTAACTTTAAAGATCACTTTATAATTATTATTTATAAATTATATAAATTGATTATTAAAAACT
>JAENRP010000599.1:0-15643 GCA_024741835.1 Diplocarpon mali | reverse complement strand
TAGATTGCTTTGCTCCTGTAGTTAGGAATCAAGCCTCCTAAGTCTCCAAGTTCTTCAACTACTACTATTACTTACTACTCAATACTACCTTATACTCTCTTTACCATATCGGCTAGCCCTCATATTTCACAATAAGGACTCTAAGGGTCTTACTTTATAAGGGCGGCTAGGGCTATAATAAGCAGGAGTTCCTTTTATATTTAAAAATTATTAGTATAAAGATAATATTTTAAATAATAAAGGAGGGTTGTTTTTAAAAGAAGGGAAGGAGAACCTTTATAATAGAAATACTTTATAAAAAGCTTAATAGAGCACTAGTATAGAATTGCGAAGATTCTTAAAAACGCTTATTACCTATAGCGACCCTTCTTATTCTAAAAGGAACGACCTTTAAAAGGGCGGCATATAAGATAAAGCCTCTTTTCTTTATAACTACTATTCTTTCTTTTATTTTATTTATATAGCTAAGCGATTCTAAGAGCATCGCCTAACTAAAGGGTATATTATATAGAATAGGCGGAGTTTCCACTTATTCTAAAGACCTTTTATATAACTCTATTAAGTTATAGACTCTCCCTTTTCTTTCCAAAGTCTCCTTACCATATATATACTAGATAATAATACAATTAATCATCTTCCCTTACTTCTGCAAGCCTCCTAAGCGACCTAATGAAGGCCCTCCAGCCGACCGCACCACAGTATTCTTATATATACTGACCATTCTCTTTATATATTCCACAGTATCTATAGACTTAAGCAATCAGCTTATGATTAGAACCTCTTATATAACTTTACTTTAATAGAAATGGGATTTGTTTAAAGCCTAGCTGACCTTTATCTATTTACTTATATTAAGTATAAAATTAAGTTAATACTATATATTAACAATATTGCTATAGCTATAAAAATAACTACTTAATTAGATTAGTTCTTTATAACTATTTAAAAACATTTTAATACTAAGGATCTAAGGGGAATTTATAAGATCCTTAGCATCTGCATTATAAGGAACTGCTTCACTTAAGAACTCTAGTTGGATTAAGAGCAGTATATTAAGAAGATCCTAGACCGAATAGGATTCTCTACTTATACTCCTAACTTTAAGCTAAAGCGTACTCCAATCGAAGGAAAGTATAATAAGTTAGAGCCTGCTAATGAAAATAAGTAAAAAGGAGATTTGAAGAAGTACTAATAGGATATTAAAGCGATTATATATATTATAGTATATATAAGACTAAATATCGCCTTTATTATTAAGCAACTTAGTTAAAACTTAAAGGATCTAATGATTTGATATAAGAACGTAGTCAAGCGACTTAAAAGGTACCTTCGATTAACAATTATATAAAAGGTAAGATATAGACTAATGAAATATATAAGTATAAAGCTTAAGGTATATATTAATTCCAATTAGGCAAATATAAAAGGTCGGAAAAGTATATCTAAAAGCGTAGTAGTACTATATAGTAGACTTATATTATAAGGAAGTAGGAAGTAGAAATTAGTAGCTAGTATAAGTACTAAGGCTAAATATATATTAATATTATTAAATTGTAAATAAGAATTATAAATCGCCTAAGTTTTAAAAGATATAGATTTTACTAAGTATATTAAATAAGATAGGAACTATATTAATCTTTAAATAAATAATATAAAAGCGATTGCACTTATAAAGAATCTATACTTATATAAGCGATTAAAATATATTAATATTACTTACTACTTTATCTATAACCTTATTATAAAGAATAAGTTATCAATTACCTATATCCTAACCGATTGAATAATAGTAGATGGATTTATAAAGCCACTAAAGATAGTTATAAAGTTTAAAGCGTTTAAAGATATGCTAAGGTTATAAAAAATAGTAGGGACTTAATAGGCTTAAGGACGACTCCTAGGCCTACTTTACAAGTTAGGTTATATAGTCTTATAAAAGAAAGTTTTTAAATCGACTCCTAGGCCTAGACCGCGAGTCAAGTTATATAGTCTTATAAAGGAACGCTTTTAGGAAAATTGACTCTTAGTCCCACCTTATAAGTAGAGTTTAGTAATTTTAATAAAGGTTACTATTAATTGATTATTTTTAATTTAAAGAGATACTTAAGAGTTGGATTAGCGCAAAAGGATAGTTATTATTTTCCTAATTATAAGTCAATTAGAGTAAGGTCTAAGTAAGGGTATTAAGATAGGTAATACAGCTATTACTCTAATATATTATCATATGACCCTATTGCTTAATTAGTAGGATATTAATATATATATAGCTATAGGGAAGAAAGGGGTAACCTTCCTTCCCTAACTCTTACTAATATATCGACCATCGACCTTTAGAAGCCTCCTTTACCTATTGCGCCGACTTACTTAAGCTCAATAAATAGGTATATAAAGGAGGCAGATTAGTAGCAAATAATCAAATAGTAATAAAGAATAAAATAGCAAAGACAAATAGCTTAATAGCAAAGGCAGGTATAATAGGTAATAAGGATAGTATATAAGAAGTAGAATAGTAAAGATAAAGGCAAATAGTAAAAAGGGAAAGGAAAGGTATTTAAGTGATAGAAGCAATCTAAAGTCTTTATTTAAGCCTTATAGTAGTGCGATTATAGTTTGGTTACGTTTTAGTAAGTTTAAGACTCTTTATTAAAGAGTCATCTAGAGTTATAATCTACTATAGCTATAAATTATAATAATTTATAAAAGGGAAAAGAGGGGCCTTTGAAAAGGCATATATATTAAGCTTCCCTCCTCCTTTAATCTTTTAACTTTAACTCCTACTTCTTATAAGTAGGTCGATTCCCCTTCTTACTTTTAAGTTAATTAACCTTATAGTAGATCTTATCTTATATTATCCTATTAATACTATTATCCTTATTAGTAAGTGCTTTAATTATTGGCTAACCCCTTTTAATATATATATTGCTAACTTAGATAGTGCTCAAATGCAATCCTAAGGACCTGCCTAAGGCTTTTTAAGTACTATGCGTATATTATACGCATATGATATTAAGAAAGGAGGCTAGTAAGAATAATACTAGTTATATATACGTATTTAATACTCTTACTTTTAAGAAGTATAACTACTATATTACGCAGTAGGTAAAGTGTATCTTAGTAAGTGCCCTTTAATATCCTCTTGCTTTAATAACCTTTAATAGATATCTATTTTAAATAGTTATTTAAGCTTAGGATAAGTATATCGTCCTTTAAGATGCTTAGGTTAGTAGTAACGTTAATACAATCTAAGAGGCGGCCTAAATCCTATTTAAAGAGATTTAAATATAAATCTCTATAGTCCTGAAGACTTAGGATACCCTTTAGCTAGCTTAGCTAAACAAAGCTTATGCTTTCTGCTATAGTATTGAACTTGCAAACACCTAGTAAGCTATAAGTGCCCTTGAATCTATTTAATATTAATAACTAACTATTCGTAGGATCTATTATACGCTATTTAAGGCAGCAATGCTACCCTTAGGCGTTTTAAGACTTAAGGCGCTAAGGTGCTTAGCTCCCTCTAATGTATAAAGGGGCTATCTAGCTTAGCTAAGGGCCGCTCTTAGGCTCCCTTTAATAATATCTACTGCTAAAAAGGCAAGGGTAGATAAGTGCTTTTTAAAGGCTCTTTAAAAGGTAGGGATTTAGATCTTAATAATTTAAATAAACCTAATCTGGTAAAGATCGCGGCCGCTTTCGCTTAAGTATAAGCTTAAGAGGAATAGGCCAACTTAGTTGCTATTTTAAGTAGTAAGGCCTTTAGGACTTAAGCAGCTAAGGAACTATACTTTAGAAATCCTAGTGCTTAAGATAAGTGCTTATTAAGGGTAGAATCGTTAATAGATCATTGTTTTTAATAATATAATAATTGCTACTTTACTATAATCTCCTTCTTAAGTACTACTTAAGTAATAAAAAAAATGCAAGTACTCGCAAGTAAGTAAGAAAAAGATAAAAGAAGGTAGTAATAATAAGTATAGGAATATATCTTATAGTAAAATAAAAAAATTGCTAATAGCTTATAATTAAAAATATTAGATATTATTAATCTAAGACCTTTTTAAGTCTAGTTATACCCTAATAGGCCTTTATACCTATCCCTCCTTTTTAATAGTTATTGAATTGGTATCTATTAGCTACTAAAGGGCCTAATTTAGATTGGCTTTTATTATAGCATTAGTAGGATTGCTAGCGCTATTAATCTAATATCGTGCAGAATGGGCGGAGTCTCCACTTATTCTGGAGACCCTCTACGTGATTCCTGCTAAGTTATAGACTCTCCCTTTTCTTTCCGAAGTCTCCTTACCATATATATATTAGAGAATAATACAATTAATCATCTTTATCTATATTAGTAAGCCTTTTAAGCGACCTAATAAAGGCCCTTTAGCCGACCGTACTATAGTTATAAGCCTTATAAGCATTTTAATATGCTTTCTCTTTGCATGCAACTGGTTAAAGGGCCCTTTAAGCTCCTAACCGACTTTTCGAGTATTTATAATGACTTAAAGGACCTTTATTTTCAATTAATAAATCTCTAATTTCCGATCGAACCTTATTTGCAAACTTCATTTATATACCTAACCTTTTTCATTAGACTCTATTTAATATATCTAACTCTTTAAGTATCTTCGAGCCTTACTTTAATACCTTTGCCTCTTAAGTGAAGTGGTTTAGTAAATATATATTCTTCGCTAAGCTCTATAATATTACCATTTTTGCCAATCCGAGACTCCTATTTAAGTCAATTATAAAGACCGAGCCTTAAGCTCCCTTTATATAGGAGCTTAAGGAATTAAAAACGGCTAACCTCTGCGTAATATACGCAAGGTTATATAAAGAGTATATAGCGACTCTATCCGAATAGATTTACGCCCGCTTTCCCTTAAGAGATCTATTAAAGGCTCCTCTTCTATAGGCTTCTTATAAGGATATTAAGGATAAGTATAAAATCCTAATAAAGGAGCACTATATATATAAGGAAACTTAAAAGACCTAATGCAAATACTATAAGCTACTACTCAAATAGGTCTTTAAGACCGTCGACGAAACGCTCCTAGCTTCTATAATAGCTTAAGCACAAATCCAAGCTAAGAAGCTCTCCTCCTTAATACTTAATAAAGATACTCCTATAAGTGGAACTACTGCTAACGACTTATATTCTATTTTAGTAAACTAGCAACTCTTACTCTAAGGCCTAGTATCTATTTTAAAGTATGATATTACGCCTTTTGATAAGACTATTTAATTTCAAATAAGGCTCTAGTATTATAATATACTACGCTAAGGCAAGACTAAGAGAACTAATACTTAGCAGTAGATTTAGGAGTAGTAGGAGGCGTATTGCTTAGTAGAATAATATAGTCTTCTTAAGATTAAAGGGAGACTAGGAGTTATTAACTTTTTAGACTTAATTATAATAAAGATTAATTTAAGTTAGGCGACTTGCTTAAAGGAGGAAATTATTACTAATAAGCAAATAGGAACCTTATATAAGTACGACTTAATATAGCTAAGCCGCGCCTTAGCAGGCATTGAATCTAATAAAGCAATTGATAATAAAGGACTAGCAGTTTTTACTACTTAAGAGTCTCTCTTAAATGCCGAAACCTCTTTACAGGCTTTAGCAAATAGCTCTTAAAATCGCTCTATAAGCTTTAGAAGGGAGATTAGGCCTAAGTGCCCTTGTAGAGGCTTTAAAAATCACTATTAGAAGCCCTAGGACTATCGGAAACTATTATATACTATAGATAAGCATAAGGAAAATATAAAGGTTCTCCCCTTGCGAGAGAAGGTCTTACGAATACGAAAGGCGTTAAACGCAAGAGACTAGTTCAAGGGTCTTTAAGTATAGCTTAAGGAGAATAATATTATAGTAATAGCGATTAATAAATTCAAAGGAAAGGCTTTAGCCTCTAGGGAGGATAGTTTAGGCAATAAAAGGGAGAACTTACTAGTCTTTATAGTAATAGATCCCTTTGCCTTCAACGCTTTTAAAGAATCGTTCAATATCTACTACCTCTTTAAGCTAAAATGCTACCTACTCTCCTTAAGTACGCTCCTTAATAATTATATAGCTACTTATATTATTAATTTAAAGGATTTACTTATCGCAAGCACCTTCAAGCCTTCTAGCGACTTATAGCAATATATAAAAGCAGGTACCTTAAGACTCTTAATCATTAGGAGAGGTGATAGATATATAGCAGACTCTTTTCTATAGTATAATAGCTCTCTTATAAGGATGACGCTTTATAATATTGCTATTATAAAGGAGTTTACTACTAATATTATCTTAAAGAGGCTCCTTGCAAATAAGGGTTTTTAGTACTCTGGAGTAGACCTCACTTTACACTTTAAGAGTATTAGAGATTCTATAAAGCGAGCTTAGTTAAAGCGTTACTATAATCTTATTTTCTTTAAATATAAGTTTATTAACTATTTAGATCTTTCAAATATACTTTAATATAACTTCTCTGCCTTAATAGCATTCCCTATAGCTAAGACAATACTTTATAATAGGTTTTAGTCTAGCTATACACCTACTAAGGTATAGGATAATAACGCGTATACTTAGTACCTTTGCGCTAACTACTTAGGCGCAAAGGCTCTTTAAGTGCTAGTTAAGTGCGCTAAGGGAGTAAAGATCAGGGGAATATAGAGGCTAAAGTGCCTTATATATATAGTAGCGTTTGCTAAGTAAGTTATTTCTTATACTACCTTTAAGAACCGATCTCCAAGGCCCTTCTTTAAGATCTCCTAAGATCTCTTTAACTTTTTAAATAACTTATATAATAATTACTTATAGGTTCTTTTAATTAAGGATAAGTATAGTAATATACTTTGGATATTCCTATTAAGATCGAAGGGTAAAGACGTAGTTATAAAGGTCCTTTAGGCCTTTGAAGTATAAGTGAAACGCTAATATAGGCTTTCAATTTGCAAGATTAGGTAAGATAATAACACTTTAGTGATCTCCTTAAGGGAAGACTCTTTTATAAAGTACTAAAGATAGGTAAAAGAAGAGGGAATCGATTTAAAGCTTACTTTTACCTATATATACTAATTAAATAAAGGCGCAGAGCGAGTAAGAAAGGAGTTGATTAAACGCTTTATTAAAATGAGAATCTACGCTAGGCTTTTAGTAAGCCTTTGGCCAAAGGTTATAAAGGCTACTATATACTTTTATAATATCTCCTTACTTATTAAGAAGAAGATAATCTTATTAAGTGAGGCTCTTTATAGTTGGTTTAAGTAGTATTTTCAATTCTATAAGCCGCTGCTTATTAAGTAGATAATAGTAAGCTTAAAGCCTAACTAAAGTCGCATTTATATATATAGCGCTTATGTATACCCTTTAATTAAAGAGAGGGAAATAGGAAGGGACTGCTAAACCTTTAAAATTAAACTATAAGGGTATTTAGATTACTTAATTAGATATATTACCTCTAATGTTTATAGAATCTAGGTTCTTATACTCTAGCAAGTAATAATGACTTATAATATCGAATTCGATAAGTCTCTCTTTTATAGTCCAAAAGCTAAGTATATAAACCCTATATCGCGCTAGGAACTTAAGATAACCCTCTAATTGATCGAAGAGGGAGAGGGAGCTTAAGACGCTGAGTTCGAAGGCATTTTCGAAGAATCGGAGCTTATTATAAAGCCGAACGCAATCGCTATAGAAGAAGCTGCTATATAGAAAGAGCCTATATTATAAACTAATGCTACTCTATAACCTTTAACTAATAATATAAAAGGCCTTAACTTAAATCTAAATTCTTTAAGAGACCTACTTAAAAACTTAAAGGTAGAAGCAAGCGAACTGGAAGCCACTTCGCCAGTCTTTAAGAAGGTAAATGGCGACTAGAGCTTAAAGGTGATAATTCCTTATAAAGGCCCTACTAAAGAAGGAACTATAGATAACTTTAAGAGAGTCTTTAAAGACGAGTTTTATAAGGCGATCGGCAGATCTTTAGTTGCTATTCTATATAAGAATAGAGATAGCTTAAGGGCTTTAAGATAGAGTTTTCAATTATAAAGGTAAGCCTTAGTAAACTCTAGTAGAAGGCTAAAGGTACTACTGCTAAGATCTGGGAGGAGCTTTAATAGTCTTATAAGAAGTGACTTAGTAAAAGGAGTAGGCTTTAATAATATAATACCTTAAGTTATAATACTAGCTTAAAGACTATAAGCTTAAGAGATAAAGCTACTTAGACTTTTAAAGGAACCTTTAGTAATAATAAAAATAGAAAAGGAGACCTATAGAGAAAAGCGCAAAAAGGAACTCCCTTTTCTTAAGTAAAAGAGGATAAGACGCTTAAGCGTTAAGTAATAGGAGACTTCAAAAGTGTATACTACTACTTTAAAGCATATACTCTTTTAAAGTAATATTGATTTACCTTACTCCTTATATATATAGGAGTTTGTATTAACCTTTTAGGTGAATAAATAGATAAGGAAGGATAGGAAGGACTATTTAACGGTTTATATAGTTATTAAAGCTGTAGTTAATAGTTAGGTAAAGAATAAAGCGTAGTCTTTTAACCGCCTATAGTACTAAGGCTTTCTATTAAAGCCTTTAAAAGGATGGCTAGACTTAGAGAAGCACCCTTTTAGCGAACGATTTAAAGAAGGAGGGCATTAAGAGATTAGGAATTTAGAATCTTAGAGTTGCTAAAGAATTATATAAAGGGACTACTTAAAGCCTTTGCTAATACTATTAAAATAGGTTTTTACCTATAAGGTTAATAGCTTTAGCAAGCTTCTAAAGTGCCGATTATAGCTAGTTATATAAAGGGATTTCTAAGATAAAGCTTTAATTTTCTCAACCTACGCAGCTATACTTATAGTAAGGTCTTTTAAAGTACTAATAGCACTTATTGCGTACTTTGATATAGAAGTAAAGCAGTTTGATATTATTAATACGTTTGTCAATACTTTTAAAGACCTAAGGAGTGCTCTAGTCATATGCTTCCTACTAGATGGCTTTAAG
The DNA here is from genome assembly GCA_024741835.1 of Diplocarpon mali. Classification (NCBI taxonomy): domain Eukaryota; kingdom Fungi; phylum Ascomycota; class Leotiomycetes; order Helotiales; family Drepanopezizaceae; genus Diplocarpon; species Diplocarpon mali. The sequence continues at coordinate 6,654 of JAENRP010000599.1, read as the reverse complement.
CGCCTTAGTATAGTAGTAGAACTGGACCGCGCGCTTTATAAGCTAAAAGACTCTCTAGCGCTATAATATAGGAACTTTATAAGAATGCTTAAAGGCCTTTAACTTAAGCTATTAGGCGAGGAGCCTTGTATTTTTATAATAAAGGATTATATAGTCTTTATAGCATTTTATATTAACGATATTTAAGTATTATATAAGGCCTTTAACTTAGATCAAGCGACTCGTCTAATTGAAGACTTAAAGAGGGCGTATAAGCTTACTATTATAGGAGATATCTCCTAGTTCCTTAGAGTAAGGATTATTTAAAATAAGAAGGTAAAGAGGATCTCCTTAGTTTATGATACCTATATTAAGAAGATTGCTTAAAAGTTCGGAGCTAATATAAGGAGAGTGCCTAGTACTCTACTACTAAAAAAGGAGTTTATTAAGAACTTAAGGTAAGCTTTCTTAGAAAAGGTAAAGGAGTACTAAGAGAAAATAGGCTCTATTCTCTATATAGTAATTATAATATACTTAGACGTTGCGTTTATAGCCTTCTAACTGTCTTTCTTCTTAATTAATCCAAACTTTAAGTACCTCTTAGCTATAGATTAGACGCTTTAATACTTATATAGTATACGCTTCTTAGGAATTGCCTATAGCTTTAAGGCTAAGGAATACCAATTGGTTGCTTCTTCAAATGCTTCTTTTAAAGATAATTAAAAGACCTATAGATCCTTTTAAAGATATATCTTCTTCTTATTTAAAGGACCGATTATTTGAAAAGCGAATTATTAAGCGACTATTATACTCTCCTTTACTAAAGTAGAACTTTATAGTATAGTTTCTATTATAAAGGAGATAATAGCTATAAAACGCCTTTTTAAAGAGATTCGCATAGACTCCCTCTTTAAATAGAATATATATTATAATAACTAATAGATAATTCGGCTAATTATTATAGAGAATAAGAAGATTAAGATAAGCCTTTAATATATCGAAATTAGTAATATATAAATCTGCTAAAAGTATTAAAAAGGAAGCTTTTAGATAATCTACCTTCCTACTAAGGAGATATACGCAAATAGGCTTACTAAGAACCTAAACTACTAGAAGTTTAAGAGCTTTATTTATTTATTAAACCTCTAAAGCTTTTAAATAATCATTTAGCAACTTATACTTACTAGCAAGTAGTCACTTATTACTAAGAGACTTATACTTATAAGCTCCTACTCTCTTATAGTTATATTTATTTGTTTTCTCTTATAAAGCGTATTATAAAAGCTTCTCCTTTTTTAAAAATATAAAATAGGTAATATTCTTAAGCTGCTATTATAAGGCGCGACCCTCTTTTAAATTCTCTTAGCTAAGGCTAAGAGCCGAGATGCTATAGCTAAGAGCTCCGTACGGATCTCCTCTTAAGAGAGGCCTACTAGCACTCCCTTGGCCAGAGGCCTGCTAGTAAATATACTAGCAATAGCAGGGGCGAAGGCAAGGGATACAGCAGGGATAATAGGAGCAAGGGCGGCGGGGGCGGCAGCAAGGACGGGCGCGGCGATAGCAAGAGCTAGGGAGACAAACAGGGAGACTATAGCAGTAGCTGCAATAGTAGAGGCAAAGGGGATAAGAGCGGCAGTAGCAATAGGGGCGAACGGGTCCGAGCTAGAAGGACTAGGAGCGAATAAGAATAGTACGCTAAGAGCAAGAGAGGTAGCAATACTACCATTCGCAAGAGTGGCAGGCCCTTCTAATACTAAAGTCCGATCGCTTCTATCTTTTAAAATCAGCCTAGAACTTAATAAGACTTAATAAATATACTATAGAAGCTTTAGAGCGCACCCTTTACTATATTAAGTAGTAGTACTACCTTCTCTTTAAAGTCGCTATAGGCGCAGGCCGATATAATAGCCTCTTAAGAGGCGAGGAGAGGTCTACTAGCCTGCTAGCAGCTATTGCTTAGCATTATATAATAAACGCAATATATACTAAAGGTACTATTAAAGCACTAATAATCGAGATTGCTAGTACTCTTGCGTGCAATGCAACGCACGCACGTATTATTACGCTTTATTATAGGCTTAGGCATATAGTGCGCAGCAGGGGCAAGGCTCTTAGGTGGCGGCAGTAGCGGCAAAGGCAGCAATAGCAGCAGAGGCGATAGCGGCAGCGGCTTATTGCCTAGTAGGCGCTAAAACAATCGCGCTAAGGTTGTAGCTCTTAAAGTAGCGCTAGCGATTTAGCGCAAAGTTAGTATAATATAAGATATAAGGACTCTAAGGGTCTTACTTTATAAAGGCGGCCGGGGCTATAATAAGTAGGAGTTCCTTTTATATTTAAAAATTATTAGTATAAAGATGATATTTTTAAATAATAAAAGAGGGTTATTTTTAAAAGAAGGGAAGGAGAACCTTTATAATAGAAATACTCTATAAGAAGCCTAATAGAGTACTAGCGTAAAATCGCAAAGATTCCTAAGCACGCTTATTACCTATAGTAACCCTTCTCGTTTTAAAAGGAACGACCTCTAAAGGGGCAGCATATAAGATAGAGCCTCTTTTCCTTATAATTGCTATTCTTTCTTTTGTTTTATCTATATAGCTAAGCGATTTTAAGAGTATTACCTAATTAAGGGGTATATTATATAGAATAGGCGGAGTCTCCACTTATTCTAAAGACCCTTTACGTGACTCCTACTGAGTCATAGACTCTCCCTTTTCTTTCCGAAGTCTCCTTATTATATATATACTAAAGAATAATATAATCAATCATCTTTATCTATATTAGCAAGCCTCTTAAGCGACCTAATAAAGGCCCTCCAGCCGACCGCACCACATCTAATATATTTCTATAAGCTCCTTATTCTTATACGATTATCAAATAGCTATTATATTAATTATTAATCGCTTCTCCTTTATAGTGCCTAATTTAATAATATACTTATATAAGGAGAAGGAATCTATATATATAATAATAAAGAGGTAGAGTAGACTTAGCTTAGCTATTACTATATCGATTATTATAGCTATAGAAACTAGTATATCAATACCTACTACTATAGTATATAGTTCAAAGGCTAGTATAGCTCTTATTACTCTCTTATACTTCATTAAGCTTTAGTATAGAATATTGCCTTTTAAAGTAAACTGCGATTCTCCTTCTTCTTTAATAGCTACTATAATAATATAGCTGATCTGCGAGCTTAAATCCTTATTATTAGTAAAAGATCTATCGATAAATGCGAATAGTTTAGCATTCTGCAAATTAATAGTAAGGTAGGTCAGGCCTCTTTTAAGGTTATTTCGGATCCATTTAAATCGCTTATTCAGATTCTTTATATCTTAAACTATTAGATTTTAATATTAGGCTATAGCTAATAAATCGAAGGAAGCTTCTAGCTAGTAGATTATAGCTAAATAGGCTCCTTTTGCTCTTTGCTTTAAGTATTATTACTTATAGCCCTCTTAAGAAGTATCGATTATTTCCAGCCTCTAGCCTTGGCCTTTTTATCGCATATATACTATATTCCCTTCCTAGGAAATAATACACTTATTAAAAGCTAGTGATTTAGTACTTAATAGGTACTATATTAGCTTTATAAGGAATCCTACCCTTTTGATCTCGTTCTCCTCCTTCTTTAAGAAGTCTGCTTCTTTAAGTATTAAAGTATCGTCCATTTATATTCCTACTATATTAAAAAAGGGAGAAGTGCTTAAGGTTAATAATAGATAGGGATTATAAGTTAAGTTAGCTATATTAAGATTATTGCAATAGTACTTATAGTAAGTACTAAACTAGTGATTTCCTAATTCGGGAATACTATAAAGCGGTAATACTACTTTAAAGACCGTACTTATAAGGAATAGCTTAGCAATATCTTATAAAGGAAATACAAATATATTATATAGTAGCTTCGAAGCTGCCTAAGTATATGCTTATATAATATCCTATAGGCCGAGAATGCCCTCCTTACCCTATTCTTTAAAGTATTCCTAGATTAATACTAAAAGTGATATTAAAAGGCGTTAGCTTACTTATTAGATAGTTGGAGATTAGGTGATTATACCTTCCTCCTTCTTATTATTATTATTTTAAGCCTATATAATTAGCCTTGATTTTTCGAATAAGTAGTCTATTTCCTTCTCCTTTATCTTATTAACTATTCTTGATTTAAAGATCCTTTTGCCTTTTATAATAGGGTCATTTTTATTTATTAGCACAGATACCCCTTTATTTATCAGCCTTTAGTACTCCTTTAAGCGAGATTGCTAAAAAGGGCGCTTAAGAGTAGTAATCTTACCTTCTGCCTATAGCTTCTGCAATAGTTCCTAGTCCCTATTCTCCTTCTCTATTAGGAATACTTCTAATTTAACTATATATAGCTTATTATCTACTTTAAAGGATATCTATATTTTAGTATTATAGTTATTATTAATTATAAGAAGGCTAGAAATAGGCTTAATAAAAGGAACCTCTACTTTTGGCGATTGCTTGCGGTTATTAAGTTGCGGCTCAATTAAGCGAGAGGGCTCTACTTCTTTATTAACGTTAGTTGCGTTCTACTCCCTTTCGATAGTCATTTGCTCCTTAGGTTTAATTCCTTTAATTTCCTTAGTTTCCTTTAAGCAATTTTCTTTATTATTATTAAGATGGGTGATACAGCTATTACTCCGATGTATTATTATATGACCCTACTGCTTAGTCAGTAGGATATTAATACGTATATAGCTATAAGGAAGAAAGGGGTAACCTTCCTTCCTTAACTCTTATTAATATATCGACTATCAACCTTTAGAAGTTTCTATTACCTATTACGCCGACTTACTTAAGCTTAATAGGTTATAAGCCCTAACTAGACTGATAATAGATTATTAACTTCCCTTAGAAAGCACTTGCGCTATAACTACTAATAGGAAGTTGAATAAGACTTATAGTAAGAGGCGAGCAATCGGCGAATAGGAGGTATAATTCCCTATTTAGTTAACCTATATTGCAAGAGGTATGATTCCTTGCTTTATAACCCTTTGGTACTATAAGAGGTATGATTCCTTGCTTTACTATGTTTTATAAGAGGTATAATTCCCTATATTATAGCCTAAAAACCCTTTTCGATAAGAGGACTTCCTTCCTATTTAATACTTTTATAATACTTACTATTTAATTATTTTAACCTTTCGATAAGAGGAATGCCTTTAACTATTTAATTTATTTAATTTTAATATAATTCTATTTAAAATAGCAATAGCTTCCGATTCCGATTGAAACACTAGACCTAAAGACCTTTAACTCTCTTAAAAGAACTGGCAATAATAGTTCGACGATTTAAAGCTTTACTTTAAAAGCAAAGGCATTGAAATAGCGATTTAAAAGACATTTATTAAATACGCAAGAATAGCCTCTTATACTCCTTCTACTAATTTATCTACTTCTATTTTAATAGCTAATACAACTATTAAGGATTTACTAAATATATTAAATAAGCTTAGCTTAAGAGCTTTAGTAGATAATAACTAAGAATCCTAAAGGTAGATTTTAAATATAGAAAAGGAGAAAGAGTATAAGCTAGCCTTAGTTAAATGTAAGCTTAAGATTAATAGAGGTTTAAGCGATAAAGACTGAGATTTTATTTGAGTTTATAATAATATAAAGATAAGATAGGATACTTTAAAGGTAAAATAATCTTAGATAACTGCTTTTAATACCTAGTATCTACTATAGTAGATTATTTCATTTTAATATAAAAAAGATAAAGATAGTAAGGATATAGATATAAATATAGACTTTACTTAATTTATATTATATAGAGCGAGGAGGAGAGTAAAAGCTATAGATCCTAAGATAGCTATAACTTTTAGGAAAACTCAGCTTTTTAATTTCTTACTTAATAGCCTCCCTTTTAAGTTTACTATTATAAAATAATCTCTTCTTATTTAACCTAACTTTAAGATCTATAAGAAGATCGACCTCCTTTGAACTATTAAGCAAGACTTCGAAGGATGCTTTAAATCGGTAAATACTGCGTTATAAGGTAATAATAAGCCTATGAAGAGGAAGGAGCGTAAGATAAGCCCTTAAGCTTATTAAGGATACTACTTTTATAATAGTACTTATAATATTACTAATTATAAAGTTAGAAGGCAATTGATTAATATAGTCGCTAGCTTTAATATTAAAAAGCAATTAAAGCAGAAGTTAAGAAGCAAACTACCCTTATCCTACTAAAAGTCGCAAATATTAAGGAAAGGCAAAGGAAAAGGCTATTTAATTAAAACTTTAGCAGATACCTTTAATAATAATAGTAGGTTATTATAACTTAAATCCACTTTTAATAATTCAAATAATAATTATAATAAAGATGCTTATATTTTAAAAGCCGATCTTTATAAGATCCTTAGATCCGATTAGTATAATAATACTAGTTATATAATATATATAATTGATAAATCCTACCTATTTAAAGGCCTGCTTATTAAAATAAAAAGGCGCTCTATTAAGTTTAGTAGTAAAAGGTTGTATATAGACTTAATAAGTATAGTAGAAATGAATATTATTAGTATTTCTTTCCTTTTGCAAAATATTCTCTTTATACTTAGCTTAAGTATTAATCTTTTATCTAATTGTAAGATCTATATAAAGTTAAATTATATAAGAGTTTTTAATAATCAATTTATATAATTT